>PVJD01001150.1:0-299432 GCA_004026545.1 Mormoops blainvillei
GCCATTACTTGAACCTAAACACTGCAAAGGAAAATGGACCAGGCCTTTGGCCCTCAAGCTGGGGTGGACAAAGATTTTCTAATGGTTCTGCAGGCACAGACTTAGATGTTCAATTCTAGGCTTTTAACTTCCATTTATACTCTTCCTAAAATTTTAGTACCTGAAATTGAGTTTTAGTTCACAATAGCTCTTTTCCTATTTGACAAAACGAAGGCATTTCTCCTCATGCAGCCACAAATCTTTGCTGGTGTGTACAAGAATGCCAAATAAAGGAGGACACTCAGTGAACCATCCATCAAGTCACCGTTACCTGGTAGGACTTCTTGTCTTTCCCACTTTTCTATTAAGGGTGAAGCTTGTTCTTGGAAAATGGGTACGTTTGTCCTTGTTGGCATATTCAGAGTTCAGGTACAGGGTAGAATAGTGCAGTGGTAGTAATGATAAATTTCTGAATTTATCAGTAATGATAATCAGTCCCTGATTATTAAGACTGTGTAGTTAGTTCTGAGGGAAGGTCCCACAAGAGCAGAGGAAAGTGGTAGAAAATATTGAACACTGTTCTCAGCTTTAAAAAATATTAAAATACAGATTCATTGTAGCTATTCTCCATACTTATCCTTGTGACATATAATTAACTGAGAACAAAAAGCACCTTCCAAAAGCTGAAGCAGTATAGATTGGTGTTACTGATTCTCTTAAATATAATGAATATTTCTCAGTACTCACCAAATTTTCAAGATGCTGTGGGGAAAACTTGGATGAAAGTTTTCTGTGATTTCTTTAAAATCCCGACGTTGTTAATAGTAGTTATTCTTTTATCAAAAATATGTTTTGAAAGTTTTATTTTAAATATAGTAAATCTTTGATTTTATCCAAAAATATTTAGTATTTCTATATCCTATTAACAAAAAAATGACTAATTTTTAGCAACATATGCTCTTTCATTAAGTACATAGATTTAATTATAATGCCCAATAAAGTTATCTCTTTATTTCTGATTTTAAAATTTTGATTCTTATTTAATTACCCCTAAAAGATAAGCATCAAAATATATACACTGAATTATATGCCTTTTTACCATACTTTTTGCTTCATAAATACCACAATTTTAGCAACATTTTACATTCTCACCAGGCAGAAAATGAGTAAGAGGATGTTGAATTATCTTAAAGCTTATTATAGGATGGATGTATTAATTACTTTAGATCTATAATTATTTAATCCTGAGTAATTTTAGTAATGTATTTTGTAAGATGTAGTCTATTTTTGTGTGTGTTTTTAAATTCTGTGGGTTACCTTATAATATGCTTATTGCAACTGAAAAATAAAATCAGACTTTTCCTGAAGGAAAATAGGTCTTATATGGCTGATGTATAGAAAATAAAAGTCATTCTTTCTAACTATGTTATATACAGAAAATTCCCATAACCTAAACAAACAAAATCTGTAACTCCAGGGATTTGATGAAGGTATTATTTAAATCTTGTGGTTAAGTAAAAGTATTTTATCAAAAATAATGCAATTGTAAAAGTGTATAAAAATCACAATATTTTTATTTTTCTCGGTTCTTTCTGAAGTTAAATAAGATGGCTTTAAATTGAACAGCAACAAGTATAATTAATAATAATTTTTTAAGTTTGGATAAAGACTATATTTTCTTAAATAGAAAAGGTGATTGACTCAAATATCTAATTTTGTAAAGTTTTTTTTTGCAATGCAAGCAATTTTCAATTTTCTACATTCTATAAGATCGAAGAAGGACCCAGTTAAATTGTCAGCTTATATATCATTTAAAAAAACAACAATTTGATGATAGGGCTTTGTGTAGATTTTGGCTTATAACCAGGAATGAGTTCAAAGAATCAAATGACATTGCTTTTTAAAAGAAAAAAAAATGTCTATCCCATATACTTAGGTGAACATGGTTTTACAATGATTATCTTTACAGAAGTAAAGAATGAATAAAGAATCAGTGGTGATCCTTGTTTCATTTTGGCAAAGCCATTTTTATCCATACATACATGAACTAATTGAGGGGAAAAAAGACAGTTAATCTCATTGGAGAACCACTTGTACTAAAATTTTACTCCTTATATATTAGTTACATATTTAAATTTGTAAACTATAAATGTGATAAAATATTTATTATCAGTTTTAATGACAACTCATTTTAGAAAAAATTGGTTACATTAAGACTTAAGGTCAAAGGAAATTAAACCAATTAAAAAATTTTACATATGTATTTTGTTGCAGTTGTTTGACATAATTAATGTAAAACTTTTAACATTACATTTAGGAAGGAAATAGAATGGAAGCTTGAAAACCCAAAAAACACAAAGGAATGATGAAAACTTCTGATTATTAAACTAAAGCTTCTTTGTATTTTTTAAAAGGCTGATCACAATTCATGCGACGAGGCCTGAGGCCACGGAAGTGGGAGCTGGTCCGCACAGGGAGAACCGAAGCCCCCTGAAGAGGCAGCCGCTGTCAGAAAGTCCTTCCAGAAGCACAGAAAAGTGGGAGGGGCGATGCCCTAGTTTCTTTCTTCCTCTGGCTGCCTTCTATTGGCTGAATCTAGCCCAAAGCTCGCTGGCGGTGGGGCTTGGAAGATACAGTTTGCAGGAGAAACGCACCAAATAGATTAAGAGTCCACAAGCAAATGATGCTATTACACAAGCTAAAAAGTTCGAAGACATCTAATTAACGCCATACCTCCCCCTATGGAAGATTAAGAATGAACTCCTTTTTACGTGCCACTCCCAACACTTCCCATTTTCTCCTCCTCCCTATATAGTTATGTATGTCATAATTATGTTATGTGAATGGCCAATGCTAATTTTACTGTTTAGTAAATGAATGTTTTATGGTTGAGCCATGAAGTATACTGCGATTCCTCCCCATCCCCGAACACATTTTTGTTTTCCGTGTACCTAATACTGAAAACAAAATATTTAAATATACACAACAGTATAATAGACTTTTAGGTACCCAACACCTAATTACAATAATCGTGATCTCATGATTATTCTTATTTTATCTGTGCTCCATTTTGCATCACACTTTTTTGGGCGAGGGTAGACGGGGTGTGTGCAAATTTCAGACTTGTGATTGTCCTTTCATTGATTGCTAATTTTAAAATTATTTATCATTAATTCATCCCAAACTCTTCACCAGTTGTTTAAGTCCATTCTCAAGAAATGCAGACAAATAGGTTATTCTATCAGTTTCATCCCAAAGAAGGCTCTCCTAGGACCTTCTCATCTGCTCCAATCTGGGCAGGTTTCTCAGTATGTCTGGTCTACACCCTGGTTTCTGGGTTCTTCCTTTGCCATCTGTTCATGCCTGCTTTCTTGATCTCAAGTCTTCCTATATGGAATGTATGTATGTGTATGTGTGTATGTATGTATTTGATTTTCCAATTCATTTTGGTAGAGTTCATCTCTCCAATGACTGCCGTAAAAAGACGCAGGTAAACTTTTTGAGACATCACATGTCTGCAAATGTCCTCATTTTATCCTCATCCTCAACTAATAAACAGAATGGCTATGCATAGAATTCCAGGTTGGAAAACATATTCCTCAGAATCCCTCAGGCATTCATCCACTGTTTCCTGGCTTCCAGTGTTGCTATTCAGAAGTTCCAAATCTGATTTCTGATCCTTTGTGCCTGACCTTTGTTCTACCTTGTTGGAAGCGTGTAGTGCCTCCTCTTTATTTCAAGTGTTCTGAATTTTCAAAACTAACATGCCTTGCTGTGAGTTCATTTTTATGTATTGTTCTGAGCAGTCATTAGGCCCTTTCCATCAGGAAACCTTAGTTCTACAGTTCTGGAAAATATTTTTGAATTATTCTTTTATTATTTTCTCCCTTCTCTATGACTGGTTTCTAATTTTCTTATGTTTTTTTCTCTCTAATTTTCTAACTCTTTTGTTCTACTATAAGGAAGATTTCTTTAATTTTATCTTTAAACATCTTTAATTTTTAATTTCTGTGATCATATTTTTAATTTCCTATAGTCCTTTTCTTGTCCTCTGTTTTTTATATAGTATTCTGTTTAGAAAAAAAAAAAAGTCCAAGTCTTTTCTTATCTCCCAGAGCTTATCAGTGATAGCTTCTTTTCTTTATTTTTTAAAAAACAGCTTTATTGAGGTATATTACATACCATAAAAGCCCTCCACATTTGAAGTACACAGTTAGGTGAGTACTAATAAATGTATGCAGTTGTGCATCCCTCACCACAATCTATTTTTACGACATTTCTATCACCTCAAAAAGTTCCCATATATTCATTTATAGTTAATCCCCACTGGATTCATGTTTCAAATCTCTTTTTGTACCAAATTATTTCTTTTTAAATTTTTAAATTACAGCTGACAATCAGTATTGTATTCGTTTCTGATGTTCAGCGTAAGGTTAGATATTTATAACTTATGGTCTCCCAATAAGTCTAGTACCCACCTGGCACCATACGAGTTAATTAAAATATTATTGACTATATTCCCTGTGCTGTACTTAAGTGAAATCATGTGATATTTGCCTTTGTCTAATTTATTTCACTGAGCATAATACTCTCTAGGTTTACCCATGTTGTTGCAAATGATAAGCTTTCTTTTTTAATGGCTGAGTAATACTCCATTGTATATATAGACCATGACTTCTTTATCCAATTGTCTATCAAAATACACTCAAATCTTGGCTATTGTAACTAACACTGCAATGAACATAGGGTTGCATATATTCTTTCAAATTTGTATTTCTGGTTTCTGTGGGTATATTCCCAGAAGTAGAATCGCTGGGTCTTAGGCAGATCCATTTTTAATTTTCTCAGGTATCTCCACACTGCTTTCCACAGTGGCTGCACCAGTTTGCATTCCCACCAACAACGCAGAAGGGTTTCCCTTTCTCCACATCCTCACCAAAACTGTTTTTTGTTGATTTATTGATGATAGCCATCCTGACAGGTGTGAGATGGTATTTAATTATGGTTTTAATTTGCATTTGTCTGCCAGTTAGTGACGTCAAACATCTTTTCATATGTCTATTGGCCATTAGCATGGTCTCTTCGGAAAAGTGTCTATTCAGGTTCTCTGTCCATTTTTTGATCAGATTTCTTTATTTTTGGTGTTAAGTAATAGGAGTTCTTTATATATTTTGGATATTAACCCCTTATTGGATTTAATGACAGCTTATTTCTAAAATTTTTCTTCTTCCTGTAGTTTCTGTTTGGTCTAAGAATTTTTGTTTTGCTTGGTTTTTATTTATCTTCATCTGTATCACTCATATTCCACGTATGCTTTCTAACACAGAAGCCACTAGGTTCATGGACATTTGAGTAATTAAAATTTGGCTAGTCCAAACTGAGATATATTGTTAAGTATAAAATATACTTTGGATTTTGAGAACCTAGAATGAAAGAAAGGGTATAAAAGATCTCATTAATATTTTTATATTTCTTACATGTCAAAATGATATTATAGATATATTGGATTAAATAAAATATATTATTAAAATTAATTTCACCTATTTCTTTTTACTTATGTTAATGTGGCTACTATAACATTTTACAATATTTATGTGTCTTGCATGATACGTCTAACAGGCAGTCCTGTGTGAGACTTTTTCCTCAGATGTCTGGTGAATTGTGGCTTTTTGGCCATTGTTCTTCCGTATAACCAGTTTATCAAGATATAATTCATATGCCACAAAATGCACCATTTTAGAGGGTACAACTCAGTAGTTTTTAGAATATTTAGAGTTGTGCAATTATTCTAACTATTTAATAATAGGACATTTACATTATCCCAGAAGGAAACCCCATATCCATTAGCAATCACTCCCACTTTCACCTCCCTCTGGTCCCTGGAAACTACTAACCTACTTTTTGTTTCTATGGGTTTACCTATTCTAGACACTTCATAGAAATGAATTCATACAATATGTAGCCTTTTGTGACTGGCTTCTCTCACTTTGCATAAGGTTCTCAAGGCTTATCGATGTTGTATGTGGTATGTGTCAGTACCTCATTTTTTTTAATGCCTGAGTAATATTCCCGTTGGTGAATATTCAGGTTGTGTCCACTTTTTGGCTGTTATGAATAACGTCGCCATGAATATCACACACAAGCATTTTTGAGGACATGCGTTTTCATTGCCCTTGCCATAGACCTATGGGTACTCATATTTTGAGAATGTGGCTCTGTAAGCTAGCCGGGCTCTCTGGGCCCGGGCATGAGGGGGAGCTTGGGCTGTCCTGTGTGGCAAGGTGGCTAAGAACCACCTTTTCCTTGTGTTCAGGTCTTTTCTTTGGGCTGCACGGATTTCGCAAAAAGCACTCTGGTAACCTGCAGGGTCCACTCTGTCTGGCAGTGTTCAAACACTACACTGGGAGGACTGGGTTGGGTTTTTTCAACATTCAGTGTGTCCATATTCATTTGTTCCTTTGGTTTCTATGTTATGCCTTCACCCTTGACTGTGCCTGGTATCCCACAGTTAGGAACACTCTGGTTTATGCTCACCACCGACAGGATGGGAGATGGGGAGTTCTTGGCTGTGCAGTGGGGAGGCTCTCCCTTCTGAAACAGGCTTTCCTCTGACTTTTTGCACCACCATCACGCCACCTTTCAGAGACACTAGGGGCAGTTTCTTGGTAGGTTCTGTGGAATAAATCAGTTTTGTTTTTGGCTTCAGCACTGCCATCTTTGGATTTAGTGTTCTCAGCTTTATTTATCTGCTTTGCAGATTCCAAAGTTTTGTGACTATTCTCCCCTCTTCCATTCTCTCTCTTTTTTTTTTTTTTTGTGGGTGTATGCCTTAAAAGTCTCTTTTGTGCAACTTTAGAGGACTTTTGGAGGGAGTGGGAATAAGTACATGTACTCAATCAGCCATGTTTATCCTAACACTTCTGTTCCAAGCATTTCTCATGCATTATTTCAAATGTTTAAGGGCGCTTCTTTCAATCTTTTCTCAAATTAGCAAATCAAATCATCCCTAAAGAGTCCCACATCCTATTATGGTATCTGTAAGATGGAAGATATAATTATTTATAAATATTTGATTGATTTCTCTACTAGTTTGAAAACTCCTTGAAAGTGGGATTGACTTTTCGTTTTTCTTTCTCTCTTCTGGTGCTTGGCCCAGCCCTTGACTCAGTGTGACCCCTCAGTAAATACTTGTCCAATTCAACTGACATGCAGAGGACCAAACAACAGTGGTGTGGGGGAGGTGAGGGCTGTGGGTGGGAAAGAAAAGCCAGGTGCCCGAATCGTTCACTTTCCATGAAAGGCTTTTGCTCATCCACACTCTGCTTTTGCTCATAGAGAAGTTTGTCTATTTAGGGATTCTCAACATTGGAATTTAATGGAGGCAAGACAGAGACAAATTTTATCTACTCTGTTTACCAACAAGAGTTGGTGACAATGGTCACATGCCCACTGACCCTTTGGACTTACAGAGAAGTGGACTTAAACACAGCCCACGAAGCTCCATGTTTAGGAACTTCGAGAACCTATCCTGCCCATGAGCTTGTGGAGTTTCTGTAAAATATGCACACACAGAGCTGTCTTTCATCCTTAATGACATGGTTATTCTAAAGAAAATACCTCTTAAACTACTGTGCCGTTTCCCTGCCCTTTGCTATTTTCTGATACCATTCCCCTCAGGTCTTCAGGCCAGGTTTACTTAAGATTAGCTTTCAACTGAGAGAGAGAATAGAGACAGTTCAGTGGGAGAAAGTGGGCTGCTTTCTGTGTGCATTTTCTTGCCTTCTGTGCTATGTCCTTAATGCCGACCGTGGGAGCTGGCTTTGCACCTCCACTTTGCTCTGCACTTGGGCCGTATGTTCTCTTGGATTTCCACAGTTTTGACCTATGTGGAAGGCCCTTCAATTTTACATTTGCTCTAATTCCCAGTCTAGGTGTTTCTTTGGTTGTCTTCACTGGCCTGTTAGAATGAGCCCCGAGTTTCCTTTTTGTCCAGCCTGGCTCTCAGCCCTGGGTACCCTACTCCACATCCAGCCGTACTTTTCCCTGCTGTCGAAATGCTTTCTGTCCTCTGCATTCTCAATTGACCCAGTCACAAGATGGTAAAGTGTATTGATGTAATGCTAAATGCCGTGGCACCTCCTTCGAGCATATGAAAATACTTGGATACTTTTTGCTCTTGAGTTCAGACATAGATGGGTAGGCTGGGTGCTTTGGAGAAGGTGAATGGGCAACAGTGTATACCAGACTCAGCAACAGAGTGTGAGCTGAGGAGGGCACTGGTATACGGTACGGAATGGTGTTACACATGAGCCACCCTGGTCCAGAACCTCAGAGGTGCCTAAGTGACTAGGGTAGGGAAAGGACACAAAATCAAACATCTAGAACTTCCAACACTAGGATGCTCAAAAAACTGTACTGAAAGATCCTATTCTTACTTTACAAACAGTGGAACATGAGGCAGTAAATAGCATCTCCCATTAGCTAGAGATGTGTGGAAGGTGAAAAAGCAGATTGGGGACACCATACGGGCAGCCTGACAGGATTTTGGCAGCATGGAGCACCATGGCAGGTGACATTTGCTGTTGGAGATTCACCGCCAGGCAGCTACAGAGCTCTGGGTGGCAATGGCAGTCAGAGCAGACATTGCAAGGACACTGAAATAAAGATTAGGTCAGTGATTCCTTGTAAGTAGTCCCAGGAGAGGCCGGAAAACACCCCAAGCCAAGTGATTAGAAAACAGATCAGAGGGATGGCGAGCTGGGCAGGAACACAAGGACAGTGGAGGTCCAGGCGGTAGGGAAAACGGCATGTGACCTCACATGCACCTTCTTTTGGAACTCTCAGCTAAATGTAACAAAGGGGGAGAGGGGCTGCTCTGAGAGCTTATCCCTTGGAAAGTAGGAAGTTATGATCCAGGAGGACCTATGCGTTAACCGTTACTGTGGTCTTAGTCCATGGTCCCTAAACTGACATGACCTGCGGCTCCATGCACATTATCTGGAAAACAACATTGCAGAGTGCCAAATGCTTCAAGAGAAATGTAATATTTATGACTCATTGTGCAGCTCTTAATCACTTGACAACTGACTTTCCTATTTATAACAAATACAATTGTACATAGCCATTTCCTTCGGATGAAAAAACACACACACACATAGCCGCACACACACAGAAGTGCCTCATTAAAAGGACTGGAGGGCAATAAAGTAGAAAACAATGTTAAAAAATGGAAAAGGACAATTACAGTTCGGTCCATAGTTTAAAGTGTGCTGTCCATTGCAGTGCTGTCCTCGCCTCTGTTGTTCTGGAGTTCATTGGAAAGATAATAGTCTTACATTTATATTGCCGCATACTTGTGGAGATTCAAAATACCTGTCTGTGGTTGGAGACCTGGTTTCCTTTTCCATATGAAGGCATTTTCCGAGATGACTCTGTGCAGGGAACACAGTGCCCCGGTTTTTTGTTGAATGAGTTAATTCAAAAACAACCAACCCATTTCAGGCAGAGTCTTCGTCACCCAGAGGCAGTTGCTGTCAGTGAAACTTGGCATTGGGAAGGGGAGGGAAGATTTTTTTGTGACAAAACTCACATATCAGCGAGAGAGTTGGTTTAACCTTTTGGTAGGAAACAGTTGAGATGTCACCAAATGTAACAAGATGAAGAAGTTTGAAGGACAGCAGGTCAAAGACGTCAACTTCCAGAGGGGTAAGGCCAGATCCAGAGTGAGGTGCGGGACTGGGATTCCCCGGGCAGAGTCAGGACGCGCAGTCAGATGGAGATGCTGGTGGTGTGGAGAAGACTCCTCCACTTACCAGATGAGTCACCTTGGTCTAATTACTTCATCTCTGCATCGCAGCTTCCTGAATTTTTAATGGGGATGATGATAATACCTACTTTGCAAAGATTTTATAGTGATTAAATGAATTAGTATTTACAAAGTTATTAATTACTTTAAAGTGGCTTGTAATTAGTCTTCAAAGAATGTTGAAGGATGATTAAGATTACTGAACACTGAGTTTCAAAAATAACCCACAATTCAGCTTTACCAGTCTATGTCTTAGCCAACCCTGTGTCTCCTGGGCCCAGCAGGATGTCTTGCAAACTGTGGGTGCTCAGTGAATACTTGTTGAACTGCGCTGACTCCATACCATGGCCTCTCACCTGGTACAGACACTTGCCTGGCACAGCCTCTTCGGGCAGGTACTTTAGGTTGATGGTCTTAGACAGCAGGTTGCTTGTCCTGAAGTCAATCTGTGCATTTGGGTCAGGACCACTATAGACTAGCATCCTAGCTGAGCAGAAACTTCTCTTGGGCATCAGCTGCTTTCCTGTCACAGTGGGTTCACCATTTGACCTTCCATTTAGGGATGTCCTATGCTGAGTCTATTTTCTTAATAATTATATCAATTACAATAACATACTAGTATATTATTATTAGCAACCTAACATCTTTTTTAAATTGCAAATCTGTGCTTTAAATCCATGAATAGTCTCTGTCTCCATAGCAGTGTAGGAAACTGTCACACATGTTTGATAGTCTCTGTAGTGATCCAATCTGGGCACAACACAATGATCATTCCATAGCAACTACGACCTGGTGAGGGTGCCCAGTTGGCCAGCACTAAGAACACGGTATGCAACGGTAAGACTTTAGGCTTTATGCCTCACTCTTGGCATCATGCCCAGCACTTAATAAGGCACTGAAAAAAAATGCCTGTGGAAGAGAACTGACTAGCACTTAAGGACGCATGTATTGCTCAGTAAATGCAATCCTGAAATATATTTAAGCATTAAACAAATATTTATTGAGCTCCTACTAGATACCAGGTGGTCTTCCAGGATCTGAGGATAAAGTGAGAAATACAACTATTTTCTGTGGAGCTTACCTTTTATAGATGAGAAAATATAAACAAGACAATCTTAAATATAGATCAGTACTATGATTAGAGCACAACAAGGTAATGGGAAAGGTATGAGGTTAGTCATTCCTCAAGGTACTCTGAGGCAATGATTTTTTTAAGCTGAGGCTTGAAATGACCAGAATGTCTCAGACATGGAACAATTTAAAGTGAAAATGACCTTGGTGTGTTAAAGGAATAAAAAGAAGGCGACTGTCTACCTGAGGGCAAGTATAGAAGTGACCAGACTAGGAGGCAGGGGTCTGAGAAAGTGGAGCTTTGGAAGTGGTTTGGATTTTATCTTATGTGCAATAAGAGCCAAAGGAAGGTGTGTTTGTGTAGGGGAGCGATTCTGCCTGCGGAGACCAATCTAGCATCTCGCAGAGGGTGTTTCTTCAGTGGAGCAGTTGTGGAATTAGGATAACTAGTTCGTAGGCTACTGCAGTGGTCCGCCTGAAAGACAATAATAGCTTGGACTCAGATAGCAGCAGTGGGCAGAGAGAGAAATAGGTGAATTAAAGAGATGTTTTGGAGTTAAAGCCAGTACGACTTGATGATGGGTTAGATGTTGGAAGTAAGAGAAAAGGGGGAACAGGTAGGTCTCCTGGGTTTTTAGCTTAAGTAATTAAATGGTTTGTGATGCCATTTACTGAGATGGAGAAAACGAGGGGAAGAACAGGTTTGGAAAGGTTAGAAATCAGTAATTTTGTTTTAGGGACATTAAGTTCAGGATGTAATACTGTTTTCATAGTTTTAAATTTTGACCTCAGTGATCTATGTGGCAATTCACCAGAGAAGGCTCATCTGCTAAATTTTTAAGGGGAAAAGTGACTATTGGAGAGATGGAAAGAAATGACTTAGATCTCAAAGAGTACCGGCGGGAAGCTGCAAGGACACCTTCATTTGAGTGAACCCTGAGGCTCCCATAGGAAAAACTAAAAAGCAGCTCCCAGAATTTCTCAGGACCATTCTATTCAGGAAAAGAAAAATATGAAATGTGTTTACACTGTATTGCACATTCTCTTCCTGGAAAAATCCATCAAAGTGATGTTTGTATATGGTAAAGAGAGTTCTCATGTAACATGAGTGATGCCTATCTACATTGGCACACAGGGCAGTCAGGACCTGGACACGTCTCTTTAGAAGTTAGTATAGAGTAAAATGGGAATATTCCTGAATCTTTGTGTAAATATCCTTTCCAAGTGGGTGATTATTCTTTTATAACCTCTTCCTATGGCTTTTTCCCCCCACTGAAGGCCATATTCAGACCAGCAGCTCTCAGACTCCCAAATACTGAGGTATGAAGTCTAAACAGTGAAGTTGCTTATGGGTAGAAAGATGATATGTCCAGTAGAGAGATAAAGGTTTTTATTTACTGAGTGAAAAATAATTCACATTTGTCTTTTTAAAATCTGGGCAAATTTTTGTGTTATTTAAATTTATCTTAGAATTATTTTATTTATTATTGGTCATAGCAATTTAACATACAGGTATCTGTACATGTTTACATGGAAAATTTCATTTTTAAAAAATTTTAGTAGTTTATATAAATGGATAAAGAATAAAAGAGGAATATAACTTTATAAGCTAACAAAATTCATTGAAAGAATAGAGAATGCCTGGGTTGGTGTATCTCAGTGGATTAGACACCAGCCTGCAAACCAGGAAGTTGCAGGTTTGATTCCCTCCTCAGGGCACATGCCTGGGTTGAAGTCCAAGTCCCCAGTAGGGGGTGCACGAGAGGCAACCACACATTGACGTTTCTCTCTCTCTCTTTCTCTCTCCTTTTCCCTCTGTCTTAAAATAAAATAAATAAAATCTTAAAAAAAAAAAAGAAAGAACAGAGAATGGTGAAGAAAAATAGTGGGGTTCTCTCAATTTTTTAACTGTCTGGATAAAAGTGGGTACAATTACAACCAAAGCAGTAGACAGCCTTCCCCTCCCAATGGGTATCCCTGAGTTGTGGATCCCCTTGCTTCCTACACACAGGATAGTGAATCACTCGTCTTTGCTAATGGTCCTTCAGTCTGAAGTCTTTTCTCTAGAAGATTCCTTTAGGAGGGATTCATGAAACAATATTCCCTGAGTTTCTGCATGATTAGCTGGTCTGTGTCTTTACACCTAATGGTCAGTTTGACTGGATATAAAAAGCTATGGCTTAAATGTTCTTTCTTTCCTCGAGTATCTTAAATATATTACTCTTTAATTTTTTGATATAAAGGATTGTTTTTGAAAAGTATGATGGATATATATATATAAAATTTATATACACAGGGTGGGACAAAAGTAGGTTTACAGTTGTGAGCATGCAAAACAGAGTTTATTCTTGTATTATTATTTATTAATTATTATATTATTTTCCTTTCCACCATAAGCAGTACTTTGTCTTTGCCTGGATGCCCAAAGGATTTGCTTTTTTTCTTTAAAGTCTAGTGATTTTATTAGAATATGTACTGGTATTTATCATTTTAGGCTGTTTTTTCCTCTGGCATGTAGCATGGCCATTTAAGATGTACTTTCAAGCCACCTTTTCTTTTAAGAAAGTTTTCAGATTTATAATTTTAAGCACTGTTTTTTTCCATTGCCATAGTTATCTACACTCGAGTCTTTGTGGTATGAGAGCTAACTGGAAAAGTCCAACCATTGTTAATATAACAAGAATGGTTTGTGCAACATCAATGTAGCCCAGCAACCAGGGAGAGTGGACTGGAATACACATGCGTGAACAGTGACCACTTCACTGTACTAGTCAGTGGTGGTGGTAGACACCATTAAGTAAGCATGTGTACTGTGTGACCATCACATTCAAAATGAGTAAATAGAGCAACGAATCTGCATCAAATTTTGAATGAAGCTTGAACAATCCTCCACAGAAACTATGTGAATAATTCAGAAGGCCACTGCTATGGGCAACTGGTGATTGCAGACTCATCATGACAATGTTCCCGCTCATGCATCACATCTCGTGCTGAGTTTTTTAGCGAAACATCGAATCACTCAGGTGACTCAGCCCTCTTATAGCCCAGTTTTGGTGCCCTGTGACGTCTGGCTTTTCCCAAAACTAAAATCACCTTTGAAAGGGAAGAGATTTTAGACCATCCATGAGATTCAGGAACACATGACGGGGCAGCTGATGGTGACTGAGAGAACTGTGTGAGGTCCCAAGGTGACTACTTTGAAGGGGGTTGAGGCATCATTGTCCTATGTACAACATTCCTTGTATCTTATATCTTCTTTAGTAAATGTCTCTTTTTCATAGTTCATGGCTGGATACTTCCTGGATAGACTCATAGTTAAGTTGGATCTTCTTTGTCTACTATATCCTTTTCTTCTGAATATTTTTAATTTCTTAATTTTTCTCTATTTAAAATATTTTATATTTCCCTCAACTTCTATTTCTTTTAAGGGATTATTTGTCATACCATTTTCTTATTTTCCTTCTAACTAAATACATATTTATGAAATGATTTTTTCTTTCATTTTTATTTCCTTAACTCTGAAAGCTTCCTTTTCAAATCCTCATTTTTCAATAATCATGTCATTTCTGAATGTTTTCCAGTTCTGAATTATGTTTTCTCAGGTTTTCTACTTCCCCCGGTCTCCCAATTTAAAATAATAGATTGTGTTTCTAATGTGATTTTTTAAATTGAGATATAAATGACATATATTCATTAGTTTATGTGTACAAAGTGGTTTGGAATATGTATATATTGTGAAATGATTAGCACAGTAAGTTAGCATTCATAGCCACACAGAGTTACAAGTAACAATTTTTTTTCTTGTGATGTGAACTTTTTTAAGATTTACATACTCTGTTAACGACTAGGTTACAGTTTTTTTTTTTAATTTAGTAGACAGGTTATACTGTGATTTCCTTGTCTAAAGACATGCTTTTTTTCTCTTCATTCACTTTTTGTTAATAATAACTTTTTATGGAACTTGTCTATGGTCCTCTTTTGTTGCTCATCTTTAAGTGAAGTAACTTTTCCCATTATTTTAGGAAAAAAAGGCAGTCTGGGTAGCTCTTTCAGCTCCACGGCCCTAGAGTTTGTTCTCTTCTTATTGTCACAAAGCTCTTGACTCTATAGCTGTGAATTCCCTATCTGCTTCTTCTATTCTCTTCTACTTTTAACTGGGTCTTCTAGTTCCTTTGACCCTGTTGCTTCTGTTCTGCTTAGTTTGACTCTGTTGTTAACAATTATTTTTTAGAGCCTGGTGGTTACTCCTGATTGTGGATTACGTGGTGCTCCCTACACGTAGAGAAAGGAGCTGCCAGTCTTGATGTCAGTGGCAGGGACTCTGTCTTAGAAGAGAGCTTGAGTTGGTAAGTTCTGAAGATTTGCAGGCTCCAGATGGCTCTAGATCTTGCCTTAGAGAGTCCCATTACACTCACCCTTAAATGGGGACCTGGAAACCTCCCTGTTCAGGTCCTATTATTCGATTGGCTGACTGAGTCTTCCAGTCGGTATGTATTGCAATTTAGGAGTCTACTCTTTTTAAAACTGTTAAAAGGCCAGTGGATTTTTACTTTCTCTCAGCAGATGATGTTACTACGTAAGTCTTGTAACTGTCATGGTTTGTGTTGATAAATGCCAGAGTTTGCAAAGATAATCTTGTCACCAAGTTTTGCTGGAGATATTTTCTGTGGGTCTTTGATTTTGTTATCTTAGTGGAGTTTTCTGTCTGTTTTTTATGAGACAGTTCAGGGAGATTAAAAAGCAATGTTGCTGTCACTGTTAACCCTACTTAAAAAAAAAAATTGACTTACTCCCTGGATAAATTCACGTACAGAATTCTGAACTTAAAGAACTCACTCCTCAAACTTACAGAATTTGGGAACCTTTTAATGTTATCCTTTCTCATCTCTGCCACCAGCTAAATCTCTATGATTTACTGTTGGCCCTGTTTTGCCATATTCTAAAGAGAATATACCAATATTACATTCAAAATATTGGTTTGAAACAGAATGGATAAAACAGACCCCATCTGGTTTTACTATACCCAGAGCAACATGTTTTCCCTTTCAGATTAAGTCAGTTCAAATGAGAAATCAATTGGAAATTTTTAATTTATAAATAGTTTTCAATGGCTTTTGCTAGATAGTTATGGAACTTTCCTCTTCTTGTATTTTGTAAACACAGGTTGCTAAACTGTTTTAAATACTTCTCATAATGTTGTAGTATAGTATCAATTCCCTCCAGTGCACTGTTATGTTGAGAAACAGAAATGTCACCATGGGCTACTGATAACATTAGTAGTAACAATACTATTAATATCATTAATATTAACAATAAGTACCATATACTCAGCACTTCTATTGTGACAAACCAGGATACGCAGAATTCTATCATGATATCCCCTCTCCCCTTTCACAGGCATAGAACAAACGATCCTAAATTTTGTCTGTAACTACAAAAGACCCCGAATAGCAAGCGCAATCTTAAGAGCAAAGCTGGAGGCATCACACCTCCTGATTTTAAACTATTTTACTAAGCAAAGCAGTAAGAAATTGGCATCAAAACAGATATGGATCAATGGAACAGAATAGAGAGCCCAGAAATAAACCCGTGTGTGTGTGTGTGTGTATATTTTCAATTAATCTATGACAAAGGAGCCAAGAATATATAATGTGGAAAGGATAGTGTTTTCAATAAATGGTACTGGGAAAACTCTTCAGTTATGTGCATGAGAATCAACCGGATCACTATCTTACACCATACATGAAAATTAACACAAAATGGATTAAAGACTTGAATGTAAGACCTGAATCCATAAACATCTTTAAAAAAATCACAGGCAGTAAGCTCCCTGACATCAGTCTTAGCAACGGCTTCTTGGATTTATCACCAAAAACAAATGCACCAAAGGAAACATACACAAGTGGGACTACTTCAAACTAAAAAACACAACAAAACAAAACAAAAAAATACTTCTGCACAGGAAGAGAAACTATCAACAAAATGCAAAGGTAAACTACTAAATGAGAGAAAATATTTGCAAATCATATCTGATAAGAGGTTAATATCCAAAATATATAAAGGACTCATATAACTCAATAGCAAACAAAAACAAGCAAATAATTTGATTTAAAAAATGGGCAGAGGATCTGAATGGACTTTTTTCCAAAGAGGACATACAGACACCGACAGGTACATAAAAAGATAATTCATATCACCAATCATCAGGGAAA
Organism: Mormoops blainvillei; assembly: GCA_004026545.1. Taxonomy (NCBI): domain Eukaryota; kingdom Metazoa; phylum Chordata; class Mammalia; order Chiroptera; family Mormoopidae; genus Mormoops; species Mormoops blainvillei. Next base: position 17,068 of record PVJD01001150.1, read on the forward strand.
TACAAATCAAAATCAAAATGAAATAGCAACTCACAAATGTTAGAATAGCTATTATTAAAAGAATAAAAAATAACAAGTGTTGGTGAGGATATAGTGAAAAGGGTACTCTGTTTACTGTTGGTGTAATCACTATGGAAAACTGTATGGAGGTTCCTCAAAAAATTAAAAATAGAACTACCATATGATCGACCAATTCTACTTATGGGTATTTACCCAAAGACAGTAAAAATACTACTCTGAGAAGATATCTACACCCCTATTTTCATTTCAATACAATTTACAATAGCCAAGACATGGGGGCAACCTAAGTATTCACCAATACATGAATGAACAAAGAAAATGTAATATATATTCAATGCAATGTAATTTAGCCATAAAAAGAAAGAAATATCACCATTTATGACAATGTGGATGGAACTTAAGGACATTATGCTGAGTGAAATGAGTCAGACAGAGAAGGACAAATACTACATGATCTCTCTTATATGTAGAATCTTTAAAAAACAGACAGAAAACCGAGCTCATAGATACCAAGAACATTCTGGTGGTTGCCAGCAGTGTGGGATGAGAGTGGGTGAAGTGGGTAAAGGGGATCAAATGACACAAACTTTCAGTTTTAAAATAAATAAGTCATGAGGCTATAATGTACAGCCAGGTGGCTATAGTTAATACTCTATTGTATATTTGAAAGTTGCTAAGGGAGCCAATCTTAAAAACTGTCATCACGAGAAGAAAAAGTTTTATAACTACGCATGCATGGAGACAGATGCTAACTAGACTTACTGTGGTAATCATTTCACAAATATAAAAATATCAGATTATTATGCTATATAACTGAAACTAATATAACGTTATGTCGATTAGACCTCAATTTAAAAATAACTAAAAAAATTGTTAAGATGATCCCTAAAACTCCTGACATCTGGTCTATATACGCTGTATTATCTCCTTAACTTGACTGTGAGCAGGACCTCTGAGCATGATGAATTCACCCCCATGACTAGATTAAATTATACTGCAAAGGTAAAGGGATTTTGTGGATGCAGTTAAGGGAGATTATCCTGGGTAAACCTGACTTAATCAGTTGAAAGCCCTTAACAGAGGGATTGAGCCCTTCCTGAAGAGAAAGAGCCTCCCTTGCTGGCTTTGAAGAAGAAGGCAGCCTTCTTGAGAGAGGGCCCGGGTCTAAGACCTGAGGGAGCCCTTAAGGAAATGAGCGCACCTCCTAGCATGAAAGTGGGAAGCTCAGGCCTCTCCACAGCTGGAGGGAGAAGAATCCTGCCAACAGCCAGAGGGAGACTGGAAGTGGATCTTTGTTATGAGTGAATGGTTTGAGATAGAGCCTTTCTTATAGGTTAGACCTCGACAACCACTCCTGACCCCACTCGGTCATCTGACCTGGCCATTAGGAACCAAAAGCTCTGGACCACCTACTATATATGGCCACTAGTCCTACGGTAACGCAGGCACTAAGGAATAACAGTGAGTCAGCACAGAGGACTATACTATTCACTCAGCTTTTATTAATGCAGGTTCAATCCAAATCTATAATAACCTAATAACACTAATAATCACTCAGAAACTATCAGCAATAACATCACACAAGAGACTGGGGTATAATGAACATGAGTCCCAAGGGTCCAGGTCAGAGTCTGGGTCCAGGAGGCAGCTGGTCAGCATCTTGCAAGGCAGAGTCTGCAGTGGTTCCGAGGCAGCTAGAGCAGGATTGATGGGGGCAGCCATGTGCCATTCCCTCCCTCTTGACTGTCTCAGCTGTCTCTCTGAAGGTCTTTGCCTTCACATTCTTGTACGATGTAACGCTGCGTCAGCCTTTGATTAACACATGTTGTCTTGTGCCACCTTGATAAGCACATGCTGATTATGTTGCTCCATTGCACATGCTCTGGGATGGTGGTGTTGCCCCTCAGATAAGCACATGCTGCCTACCACGTTGCACTGTGCATGCTTGAGGGGTTGCACTATCCCTTTGAGTCATTGCTCCACTGTGCACGCTCTAAACATGGCTTCTTAATTGACAGGACCGATGCAACTTAGTTCAGTCCTGGTCTCCACAATCTTTCCTCAGGAGAGCCTCAGATGAGACCATACCTCAGCTCAGCCCTAATTGCAGCTGTGTGACACCCTGAGTCTTGCTTGGGTACTAAGACTTGTCCAGACTCCAGAACCATTGAAATAGTGAGATAATGTGTGTGTTTTAAGTATGCAGCAATAGAAAACCAACAGCTTTTTTTAAATCATCACCTTTTACAATCTCATAACAAACCCAAGGTAATAATGTCCACTTTACAAGTTAGACATTATAAATTCAGAGAGGTTAAGAAATATATCTAGGGTTACACACGTAGTGGTGGATCTGGGGCTCAAACTGAGAACTGCCTTGTCCTAGTCATTTAGCCTCTACCTTGTAGTGCTCTCATTACTCTTCTAGTTCCTTCAGAAATGTGTACCAGTATTTTGGTAGATAACGCTAAGGAGAGCACAGGGAGGGTCTGTGTTTATGGTGCTCTTAGCAGGATAGCAACACTGAAGGGCAGCCTTAGATGTGGAATAAAAATGCCATATGCACCCTCTTTTCCTTGCATCTTAAAATATTCTTATCTGAAATAATATGAATTATCTTATATATATATATATTTATTCTTACCTGAGATAAGAGAAATTGAATTATTTATTTAATTGCCCAATTACCCAATAAACTGCGTATATGTACTCAAATATATTTTTTCTTCTGAAAATTTCTGAGGGTCCAAAGTAATACTTTTAAAAAATGTTTTGTTTATTAGATATAATTAGCATAACATAAATCTCCCCCTTTTAAAATGCTCATTCAGTGGCCTTAGCATATTCACCAAAGTGGTGCAATGATCACCGCTATCCAATTACAGCACATTGTCATCACCCCTCAAAAAGGATTAGCAGCTCCTCCCCATTTCCCTTCAAACTGACCCTCTCCAGAGCCTGGAGCCCACTTTGTCTCTATGGATTTGCTTACTTTGGACATTGCATTTGACTCCATATAAATGAAATTGTGTAACATGTGGCTTTTTGTGTCTGGCTTTTTTGACTTAGCACAGATATTAAAGGCTGATTTATATGTAAAGCAGTGTCTCATTGTGGTTTTGATTTGCATTTTCCTAATGACTAATGATATTGTGCATCTTATCATGTTCTTCTTGGCCGCTTGTATGTTTTCTTTGGAGAATGGTCCAATACACATCCATGCACCTATTATTTAGACATTACCACATTAGTTTCACAAATGCCATTTTTCTTTTTTTGAAGTATTTAAGGCAAATTTTAGTCATTCTGCAACTTTATCCCAATATACTTCTATCTACAGCTCTAAAATGTATGGATATTTTTCACATGAATGATTTTTAAGAACTATTTGTGAGTCCAACATAAGTGCTATAGGAAGTGGGAAGGTAAGAAGAAGCTGAGGAGCCAAGTCCATTCTGAATGAGTTTAGGATAAAAATCGGAGGGCAGGCAGGTAATGCATGATTCCCAGAAATCGATAGCAACATTCTGAAAAATACTGTGGTGAAGGTTTAACTTCACCATCAAGTCAACGCATCAAGATGGAAAATGCTTTCAGGCTTTATCAACTGCTTTGTATATTCCCAAGGTTATTATCTCAAGGGAATACCCCATATTTTATTACACTTTAAACCAACTTCAACTCAGCAATAAATTTTAATGCCTTAAAAAAATAAACAGTATAAAGTTCTAGATCAAAATTTATCTCTGCTTATATTCAGGCTTGAGCTCAGATTTGCATTCACTGCAGAGAGAATTTTACTTCAAAACAAAACAAAACAAAACAAAACAAAACAAAACAAAACAAAACAAAACTCTGCTATTGGTCATTGAAAAAGACAGGAGGCCCAGAGGCAGCAGGCTGTGTTTTCCTAATGATTACAGATCTGGCCTCAAGTCATTGTCTACACACCAAGGTGTTGGCCGTGGGGCCTTCCTGCTTATACCTGTCATTTTGGAGAAATGAGAGTTGACTTCTTTGCAGAGAAGACATTATCTTCCTTTATAGTTATCATTGTATAAAAATATTTTTAATGTTTGTGGGGGATATCTGCTAAATATCTTCCTCCTCTGAGAACTGGCCCCTAATTCCTCACAGAAAAGGGGCCCTGATACCCATGCTTATGTCACGTGATCCTATCCTTCCAACTATGTACCCACACTGACCACGCTAATGAGACCACCGAAGGACATCTGACCTGAGCTTAGCAGGGAGATTTGACTCCCAGGAACATGGAATTAAGATTCATAGGGAACCCATTAATGTCTGCCTGTGGACATGACCAAGGGAAAGTCGCTGGGTTTGGACACCTTCTGCCACGTGCAAGGAGATGGTGAAAAACTGCTCGGGAAAGGGGAGAGCAAAGACACACTGGGAGAAGCAGAGGCAAGAAACAGAACAAGACACGACATTCCTGTTTATTTTCCAGTTCTGGTTGTGGCCCCGTGGTAGGCCCAACCTCTCCTGGATTCCACAAGGAAATTCAGTAACTTTCCAATAAATGCATGTTTTTCCCCTTCGGGTAAACTTGGGTTGCTGTCAATTATGTGCAACCCAAAGAACCTTGACTAGACAGTTTGCCTATACTTTAGGGGAAGGTGGAATAACTCTAAGTGTCAATTGAATATATGGCAGTCTTGAGCAGTTTGCTTCAAACAGGCTTTTTTGAAAGTCAAGTTGTTTTTATTGCACCAGCAAAACCACTAATCTTCTCTTATTTAGATGTTGTCAATAAATGCACTCGCTTTCATTCCTCTAAGATGAGATTCTCCATGTTGTCAGTTAAATCAGTGGGAAGTGAGATGTTGATCCAAATTCCTTCACCCCACGATGATATAAAATGATATAAGTTCAAAGTGACTCTGCAAACAAGGCCTTATTGAGTAGGCTCTAGTCTTTTTGGGATAAAAGGGCTTTATTAAGATGTCACATTGACAAAACAAGATGGATTTTGGTGACAGAATGATGGACAGACTCCCCTTTATGTGAATCAGTTGTCATTTTTTCTTGTGTAAAGAGGGATGTTGATTCTCTTTTATCTGTGTGTTTGTTTACATGGGACACTTTATCCCAGTGGATGAATATTGACTGAGAACTCAAATCAAACCCACAATTCTGAAGCTCACAGGAGCTGGTAAGGACAAAAGTAATTACTATAAGTTCCAGGGGACAGTGTTTTAGCCTTTATTTCAGCATTAATATTACTTTACAGTTTTTAAATTCCTGCTCCACTCTTTGGGGAAAAAGCCTTTTCATTAAATAACTATTCTATTAAAAACAATTGCTGGTAACAGAAACAGATAGTCTTTCAGGGGATCCTAAGGCAAACTAAATTCTACCTGGTTGGGCAAGCTCACTCCCCAAGGCAATGCTTGGTGCTTCCCTTCACCAACACATAGCACTTTCTCTACCCCAGGAGCCTGGAATCGGGGTCATGCCCTGGGAGGTGGCAGGCACAACTCATGGATGAGGACGTCACTTCAGTGCTAGAACATGGTTGGTTGTTTCTCATCGAACAATAGCAGCTGACATTTATTGAACACTCTGCTATGGTCAGGCATTGTTACATCTTTCACACATCAGCTTATTTAACCCACACATCTCTGTGAACTATAGGGAGGCCTGTTATAATTCCACTTTGTCAGTGAGAAAAGCAAGGTGTAGAGAGCTTAAGTAACCTGCTGGAGATCCCTAAGTGGTAGAGCTGAGCTTTGAACCCAGGCCGTGCCTGAGCCTTGGTTAAGAATCACTGCGTCATGTGGGCTTTCTTAAATCCATGCTGTTTGCTTTACATACTTAGCCTCCGATATAAAAACAAAAAATACAAGATGGGCGTTGTACTCATTTTATGGATAAAAGAGAACTGAGGACCAGCAACTAAAAGTGGGGTCCTCAAGACTCTACCACTGGTTTTCCACGATTTCATTTTAATACTACTCAGTATGTTTTGCTTTGTGCGTATCCTGCTGAGGGTCATTGAGATCCTTGGACTGATGGGTTTAGTTTCCAACAAATTTGGAAATCGTCCAACCATTATTTACTCAAATAACCTTTTCTGGTTCCTTCTCCTTTTCTGAAACTGAAAATGTTGGTGTGAACCAGACTGCTTAATGTCATCCCCCAGGTCATGGAGGCTTTGTTCATTATCTTTTCAGTCTTAAAGTTTACAGTGAGAATGCACATAAAAGTTAAAGTATACACAGAAAACAGATCTGGGACATGGGCGACACATTTTACCATCACCAAAATATTGTGCATTACCGAATAATGACAATAATTTCTTTATTTTAAAGCTATTTTCCAGAATTAAACATTTAAAAAACTTCAATGCACATACACCTTTTTCTTCCAGAATATATCTATTTCATAGAATAAGATATCATTGTAAATAAACATGTATCGTAATGTTTTCAGAGGTGCTGTTGTTTATTTATTTCTTCCTATAATGAGTTGTTTTGGTTAGTAAATAGTCACTCATGAAGCACTTGCAGTGTGGAAGACACTGCTTTGGCCCTGAGTAAGGAGACAAAGGGAGGGGAGATACTATGCTAATGGATTAGATGTAGTTCCAACTCTCAAACTGCTTACAATGGGGTGTTGAGAAATATGGCATAGGCATGTGAAAAGCAAGTTAACAGTGTGGCTGCATGTTGGCCCATGCTGACGCCCAAGCTGATCTCGCTGGCTAAAATCGCCTTGCTTTATCCCTTATGGCCATTCCTCCCCCTCCACCACTCTGTCCCACCCCTGTGCCTTGACCGTCTTCCCCGGGATGTGTACTCTGACCCTCTTAGTTTAGAATGGGAACCTTTTTGTGGATTCCCATGAGCTCCTCCTGTGCATACCTCTGTGCACTGACTACTTCATTCAAACAGCAGACATTTACTGAAAATTTAAGTGGTGCTAGGGATACATCAGTAAAGTGGTTCCCTGACCTTGTAGAGCTTATATTTCAGTGACTGTTCCATTGCTCTTAACTGTAACATTAATGTGACTACCTTACCAACGAGACTACATTTTTTAAAATCAAATTTTATGTAGGGTCTAGAGAACAGTGGATATTTATCAAGTGTTTGGTTTTAAGATGATAAATGAAAAAGTGATAAAGAAATCAGTGAACAATCTAGACCAGGGTTAAATTAGATGATGGCTGTAAGATTTAACTCCCTTGGCACAATTGACATTTTGGGTCAGATAATTCTTTGTTGTAGAATGTTTAGCAGCATCCCTGAACAGAAAGTCTAAGATAAAGTTTTTTTAGTTGGGGGAGGTGAGTTTGGGTGGGCAGTAGTGTTTTGATGAGCTTAGCCGAGTGTGATTAGATTAAATATACATTTCTAGAGCTTGGACTCCATCCTGCAGGCCCAGGATCTCAGGAAAGTTCATGACCTGATTAACAGATTAAGTGGGGGGGCCAAGGTAGAAAAATCTTCAGGGGAGAGTCTAGATAGTCATTTGTGGATCAAAAAATAAACAGTTTCCAACTTTCTACAAAGCCAACAATCTAACACTAATATTCATCAGATATTTCTAAACCTTTTTTTAAAGACTACAAATTTAGATGTATATATATAGTTATTATTGACTATGCCTACTGTAGTTTTGAAGACATGAATCAAAGCATGGGGAAAGTTTAACTACCTTTTCTTTTTTTTTTAATTCTATAATATTTGGCTACAAATCAAATGAATATTTGCATTAACAGAACAAAATTACTTTTTGGTTCCTGTCTCAGATTTCCATTGCTGCTGTAACAAATTTACCCCAAACTGAATGGCTTAAAATAATAGTAATTAGTTATCCTACAGTTTTGGAGGTTGAAACCTGAAATGGGCCTCGGCGGGCTGGAATGAAGTCATCAGCAGGGCCGCGCTCCTCACCTTTTCCAGTTTTTAGAAGGGGCCACAGCCCTCACTGGCAGCCTTTCCGCCACCTTCGGAGCCGCCATTTTCACATGTCTCTCAGCCTCTGACCCTGACTCCCCTGCTTCTTCGCTCTTTCACTTTCAAGGGCCCTGCGGTATGGCCGGGCCTGCCTGTACTGTCCACGATAACATCCCTGCCCAAGGCCAACTAATAAGCACCCTTAATTATCCTTTGCCAGGAAGCCAAACATTTTCACAGGTTCTGGGGATTAGAACATGACCTCTTTGGGGGAGTATCATTGCGCCCACCACAGGAAGTATAGACTTTGAAACTTTAAGTCATATCTCTTTATCGTGCTATATCAGGGATTCGGAGGAAAATTGTCTTAACCCGGTCAAAACTTCAAAATAGAGGGTGGCGCAGGAGTCAAAGCAGCAGCCAGTGTGGTGCTGGACGCAAGGCCCATGGGTGGGTCACTCACTCACATTGTCAGCCATTCACTCATCAACCAGTGACTGGGCCCCTAGTGTCCAGCTCTGTGCTAAATGCTGTGAGGGCTTCGAAGGAGTCCTGAGCACGGTCTCTAGCTGTGAAGAGATGATATGCAAACAGTATTGCCAAATCAAGGTAGAATATTGGGGTGTTTCCAGTGTTACAGGAGCCTCCAGGAGGGGCAGGAAAGGAGATGGATAGTCGCTTCTGAGTAAAGAGAGCAGGTCTCATTCAGTGTGATGGAAAAAACAGAATTTACTCTTAATGGCTCACATGGAGGCTTTCATCAAAGGATGGCTGATGGAGGTTTGGGCAGAGTTTAGGGAACAAACAAAGGAGAATGTGGCATCTGGATTACAGCTCTAGGTCAAAGGGATGAGGCAAGAAAATAATTCACTAGAGCCCCATGAGACTTGAAACATGGCGGCCTGGAGGAGGGCTGCCCTGCAAGAGCTACAGTCATGGGAGGATTTGGTCGCTGCTGAGACGTGGTGCCTAAGAAGGGATGGGCAGGTGGGGTGACCAGTTTTACCTGTGCGCCTAGGACTGAAGGGTGTCCTGAGAGGTGGGACTCTGCTAAAACCAGAAATGTCCCAGGTAAACTGGGAGGATTTGGTCGCCTTGGGAGTAGGAGAGAGTTCTCTGAGCTCTTTCTCCTCCCAATCCCTGCATTAGCTGAGGCAACCCGGGAACTGTAGGAAGCCCACAGAGGCACAGAGAGAAAGGATAATGGGTCTTGATGGGCACTGACACATGGATACTAATTAGCACATAGGTTCTAGTTGGATTTTAAAGAAGGGACAGAAGTTTACTGGGGGATGGAGGGTGGGGAGAGAAATGCATAGGAACTAGGCCATGGGAAACATCATTTATGTGTCTTCCTTATTTATTCTTATAATTCAGTTTTTAATTTCTCTGTGTTTCTCCGCCTCTCCCGAATGCCCCCTCCCCACAATAAAAGCACATTCCTTTCCCCTTCTTGTTCTTTATACACCCGCCACCCCATTCTGACCACTGTGGTTCTACCCCCAGGGTTCTGTGCAGATGAAGAGGATAAGGAAGAGCGATGACAGTGATTGGGAAGAATTTGCCCGAGGTCCTTCATCCGCAGGGCCTTCTATTGCTCCAAAGTAAGTCTGATCTAAATATGCCTTAAGCCGAAGTGCGTTTAACTCTCAGAACCTCAAGGGAATAAAACACAACCTTGAACCATGGTTTCCTCCAGCACTTATAACAACCCCAGACACCAGGATAGCCATTGGAATCTATGCAGCTGGAACAGTTCCAATGCTATTTACTGCATTAAACAAGCATTTATCATTGAAAACAAAGTGTTTTGGTTTCTTTTTGTCTGAGTTTTCGGTCAAAGTGCATCTAGTTGCCTACCTCTCTCTTCACAGGCTGCATAATTATTATCGTGTTTATGAGCACAGTTTGGGAGGCAGCTTGAATTTAAATTCTAGCTCTGCTACTTACTAATTGTGTGACTACGGTCAGGTTGTCTAACTTCTTTGTGTCTCAGTTTCCCCAGGTTAAATATGGACAAGAATGTGTTCCTACTTCACAAGTTGTTCCAAGGATTCAATGAGGTAATATATGTAAAGGACTTAAAATACTGCCTGGCTCACATAGTGAGTACTCGGTAAATGTTACGAGTTTTATTTCCATCATAGCTCTTCTTATATAAAAATGTCCTGAAGATGAAGAGCATCATGTAAAAGTCTTCCTCTCAGTTCCATGTTCTCACGTGTTGAAGAAGTTTTAAAATCTGAAAAACTATGTGCATGATATAATTGATGCTCATTGTTTGGGGTAGGTATGTTCAATAAAGCTGCCGGGAACACTGAGTTAGTGAATACTGAACCAGGGCTCATCAGAGAAATACAGGACTAGCTTCCTGCAAGCCTCTGGCACATTTTTGTCAACCACTCAATGCAGAGCCTTGTTTTATGTGTGTTTCTGCTCAAGGGCCCAGTTACCCTTAAGAACATGAGATAGCACTTTAGCACTACACTTGGGGGCCCTTTGTAACATCTAATCATCAACAAAAAGCACAACAATGCCTAAAACATGGCATTTAATAGATGGCAGAAAGGACAGGTGTTTACCATATGAGAGCTGAAAAGGGAAGGCAGAAGCTCACTTTGTTCTACCTCAGCTGGGAACACAGACTTTGGGTGACAATTTTTTTCCTCTCTGTGTATATCTGCAAATGACGACCAAAGTGCCTGAGTATTCATTTGGGGGTTACACATGAATTTTAGTGAGTAGGCAGATTTGCAAATACAAAATCTGCAAAAAATGAGAATTGATTGTAATTGATTCAACATTTCTGCCTAGCTAAAAGTTTTATGGGTAGGGGTGAGGGTGGAGGAAGATTATACAAGGGTTAATGTAAACATTAACCTATTAACCTGAGAACCTGAAGGCATGGTGTTCCCAATTCCTATGTAGGTTAATATTTCCCCCAAATGTATTTAAATATATTGAATAATGCCCAAACTGCCCCTGTATTGCAGAAACCTTCAAAGTCTTTCATATGCTAATGTACATTGTGAACTACAAAATATAGTATTTCCTAAATTTGACCATTAGACCCTTTGGGAAATACTGCTCTGAGGTGCTTCTGCCAAAATCACCTGGAATTTGTTTTTAATGCTCAGAAATGTTCTATTCGACTAGTAGAGGATTTTGCCTTGTAAAGGCTGTCATTCAGCCAGCCCAAAGGCCACTCTCTGGAAAGCTTCTCCAGGTTGGCGGGTGGAGTAAGCCTATTTCCAGATCTTTGATACATAACTGTCCCCCTCAGTTGTTCTAGTCGATAAAGTTTCATCAGCATGGGCTGTGGACTTGCCTGGGAGAAAGGCTGTGCACAGAAAATTTGCATTCTTCTTGCTGCTCTCAGTCGTCCATCTCCAATTTTAATAAGCAATTAAAACAATGTCTATCAAGAGGCAGAACCAGTGCAGCTCCACTTGAAGCTTTGCTAGGGGAGAAAAGATTGAGAACATGATGGCTGAAGATTGACAACTGAGCCTCAGCTCTGTAGGTACCGCCTTGGAAGTAAACTGTCATAATAATAGACAGTGATTTAGCCTTTGGAAATAAAAGACGTTTTCATTTATTGACAGTTTATTCCTCCTGAGCACATTGTAAGACACGTGCACCCTATTAGTTTAGGACTTTGTTTCAAGCTTTCACATGTTTCTTAGAAAGAGATAGCATGAGCAATATTTTTCTGAAATTGTTTTCTCTATCTTCAGACAAAATGCTGTAAAGCATGCTCTGGACATTAACTTGTTTGTTTTTCTCTATGTTGGGACCAGGGAAGCAGGGTGACTGGTGCAGGGTTCGAAGAATGTGCAAAGGGCCTGAAGATCTGAAAGAACTGAGCTGAGGGCAAGCTCAGGCTGGGACGCTGGGGGCACCGTTCCAAGTGCCACTGCCCTGGGCTCTTACCTAGTCTTGCCACTTCCTGTCTGAGAGATTGTGGCCAAGTTACCAAATCCCTTCGTGTCTAGTTTCCTCACTAGAAACATAGGGATTTAAGTAGTGCCTACTGCTATTAATGAGTATTTGAGTTCAGTGGCTTATTCGAGTAGTAAATATTTCTGTTTGCAGGGCAACAAAAGGTCAAGAGTAGGCAACTCAGGGCTGGAGCAATGGCTCCAAGAGACTATTAATGGTCCAGACTTTTTTCTTAGTTTCATGCCACTGTCCTTAATTTGTGGAACTAATATATGACTTTGCTTATCATGGTCTCAAGATGGTTTTTGCATCTACAGATATTCATAGTCCAGGCAGAATGAGGAGGGAAGAGAAAGAGGTAAAGCATTAAAGCCTTCCCTTGGACTGTTTTATCTTATTGTTTGGGGATGCCAGCACATCTCAAAACTTGTCTCTATCTCATTGTGATGGCCTCCATCACATGACCATGCAAGGGGGACTGGGAATTTTACTCTTAGCCGCCATATTACCATCCTAAAAAAATCATGGTATTATTTATGTGGAAAAAAAGGGGGAAAATGGATACTGACTAAACAAACAACAGTATTACCAGACATTTGCAATGATGTCATGTGGATCAAATGAGTTGGCTTTGAAGGAAGAAGAATAAACTCTCCACCTATCTCTACCTCCTACCTTGACTCCCTGGCCCTCCACCAAGTAGAAACTGCTTTTTAAATACGTTCTTCTCTCCAGATTTTAAAATACTGGCAGGTCCCTCATTTTATAAAATGGCAACTTTTGGCTCAAGGCTCTTTTGGACAATGATAACTCACTGTCTCTGTCTAGAGTGCTCTTTTCAATCACTAGGAAGAAACACAGGGCAGATGAAAACAACAGGGCCAGACGCAGCCAAACACCTGAACACAGCAAAACGGCATTTTTCAGCATCCGAGCAGGTTTTTACTGCCAGATATGAGCTGAGACTTGCAAAACACTGCATAGGCAAACATTTTATTTGGATATATTCATGACTATTTAAGTATAAGACACAAGCATCTCAGAAACCAGCACGAAATACAGTACATTCTTAAAATAGCAAACACTCTGGTGGTCGCTGATGTCTGTGATTTCCTTTGGGGTAGCATTCTTTGGATGTCTTAAAAGAACTTTTCTACTCATCTCAGAGAAGAGCTAGCATCTTTCTTTCCCTCTTCCCCTTCCCTTTGCTTCCTAAAAATTTAATGAATGCCTACTATGAACTCAGTAATAGCATCCATACTGTGAGACAAGGCTTAGTATGTCATAAATCATTAACTTTCTCATTCCAGAAATACATATCTGTATGCTTACTATGTGGCTCTTCACTCTGTGAAGTGGCCAGGATGCAATGGTGTGCAGAACAGAGGAACGAGGTATGGTCTGAACCCCGCCATCTGCGTGGAAGGGAGATGGATAAACACAGGACTACAATACACTGAGATAAGTGATATGAATGAACAGAATGCTAAGATTGACTGCATGCTGGTTGGATTTGTTTAAGCTGAGAGCACATGATCCTGCTATCTCTCTATAGAAGAGGGTGATGTTTAATTGGAATGATGCTTAGAAGTAAGGGGGAAATTGAAAAATCTTTTCCTGCGCTTAGGTTTTTTTGATGGAGCATAGCAAAAATTGTATATTTAGGGTTATCTGTTTTCTTGGCTGTGATGCTTTGAAGCTCTGAAGGTGTGAGCTATAATAATTTGCCTTCAAGTTAATCACAAATCTTGGCTTTTCTATCAGGTTTTGCCCTAAGAAAAACACAACTTTTAGTGGAAGAAAAAAAAAGATATGATATGCATGCTATTATTAGATGCCTGAGGGATGTTCCAATTTTGTCTTGTCTTACAAAAAATAAATGAGATTTCAAAAGTATTCATCAGGGGGTAGTGAAATGATGATTGGAGAAATGATGGGATGCCTTTCGAAAAAGAAGTCTGTAACTTGGGAGAATCATAGAATCGTAGAATTTCCAGGCTGGAAGGAGCCTTAAAGTACCTGGCACGCAATGTGTAATGGGGTATGTAGAAATGATAAAAAAGTCAACTGGGATTAAAGAACCCAGTATTCTGTACATTTTTAAATGTTCCTTTTTCACCCCAGAGGGCTTTGATGTGAATAGCAATGAAGCCAAATGAGACCTCTCATATATTCTAGAATACATTACTCCAAATATCATGTTCTGGTGGTGGGAAAGGAAGACATACTAAATAAACCAGACCCAGAATTTAAAATTCTAGCATGAATTTTAGAAACAGTCTTGAAATTCATTTTTAGTATATGAACTATAGCAAAACATGTAAACAAAAAACTTATTTTGTGTTCTTATAAATGCTTATGTTAGTAGGAACCATGCACCATGTAACATTAAAAGATACATATTATATATTATGTAATATAAAAAAAAGACTCTAGTGTAAATAAGTGTCAGGAAATATGCTATGCTACTGTGGTTTAGCTAGAATTACTATGACAACTATAACTTTTACATTTCTTAATTTTTTTGCATTTGAATTTGCAACTTAAATGTCGCATTACCATAGGTTTTGACTTTCTCTTTTCAATGTAGTTCAAAAAGAAAAGTCACATCAGTGACCCTGTTAAATCCTCCTCTAATTAAGTGCACCCTTGAACACATCACACTTGTCCGGGGATCAAACAGCTGGGTGGGTACCAAGGCAGCTAAGGAAAAAAAAAATTTGCAAATTCTTTATAACATGTATAATGTTCAATCAATGTATCAAATTCTCCCATTTCTTTCTTCCACATAACTTACTGATAGAAAAACAACATAAGGAAACAAGGACATAATTTGACTCTTAGGATGTAAAATCTATCTGTATATGAAACCCTACATCAGCTTTATGGAGTGATAATTCTTCCAAGGTCTGATTCATTCTGTGTTTTTCTTTGAATCTACAGAATTTAGCTGTTTTTCTGTGTCACACAAAAGTCTACAAACAACATTTGCTTGTACCTTTTATCCCTTTTTCAGGGTTCATCATCATTTATGGTTCTTCCATGTGCCATTTTGCAAATTAACTAATACTAATTTAGTACTGCAAAAATATTTAATAGAATCCTTAGATGTAGTCCCTGATCTTAGGGGACAAACAACCTTATAGGGGAATTAAATCAATATACACATTCACACTCACTCATTTATTCATTAATTTAACAACTATTAATTGGGCACCTACTTTATGTCAGGTCTCTCTGTCTCTCTGTCTCTCTCTCTCTCACACACACACACACGCACGCACACACAAGGTAGAGATACTGCCTGTGTATCTAGACCTTGTTCGAAGGTGGGAGGAGGTGGGGAAGCAAAGGTCTGGAAGGGGGCAGTTGGAATATCAGAGATCGAGTTGCTAAGTAGCTCACCTAGGTGCTGGCATGAATGGACAGTTTGGAACTGCTGGGGAAATCCCAGAAGCTGAGCATATCCTCTTGCCGAAGAGAGACCGAGAAGTGGGAGCACTGTTGCGTCTGTCTCAAGCATCTGGGGTTGGCCTGGTCTGCCGTTCGGCATCATGACCAACATGGCCAGGAAATGACTGGATGTTGAGCAGAGAGGAGAGTTGGGACAAGCTAGGACCCACTCACTGGGCTTCTTTGCATCTTTCCATGACAGTTTCTAATTCTGAAAAAGACTGCCCAAGAAGACTGCTGCTTCATTGTGTCTCCCAGATCCCACACAAGTTTCTCCTTTGGCCAACTCTAATCAGCTGCCAAGATGGAATGAGATTCTGGCTCCCCACCTAAAAAAGGTGACTAAAGCCCAGTTCAGCACAACGGTCAATACAGAAATAGTTGCAGCTCCTGGAATGCTTAAGGACTTACAGCACATATAATGAAGTCACAAGAGGAAGAGGTGAAGAAGTGAGTCTGAGGGACAGAGCGGAACTGTGAAGAGTGCGGGGGAAGAGGTCATTGGAGTGACTCAAGGGCCCGTCTTTGGGAAAAAGAGAAGATTAAACATATAATAATTCATTTAAAGTCTATACTGAACAAAACTCTGAGGCCTCATGAATTAGAAGGTCTTAATCCTATTTAGTTTTTAGACTTTATCGGGGTGACATAGGTTAATAAAATTATGTAGGTTTCAAGCTATTCCTGTTTTTCATTGAAAGTACTGAGGGTAGGGAGCTAAGGTGATGTGCCCAAGGCCATATGGCTCTCAAATGCCAGAACCAGGATTTTAACTGAATTTTCCTGAATCCAAGTCCTATGCCCTTTTCCCTATGCTGCAAATGCCTTCTGAGAGGTCTCTTGATTAAAAGTCTTCCTTTAGTCAATCAGCACTTTTTGAATCGCTACTCTGTGTGCAAACCGACAGTTGGTTCTGAAAATGGAAAAAATCAACATTCGCTGCCTTTGGGGAGCACATGACTTTGCAGAAGAGATATACACTAAAGCAACTCACAAGAAATAACCAAGTAAGACTCAGTGGGAGCTCAGAGGAGGAAGAGAACAATCCTGAGTAGTGGCAAGAAAAAACTTCACGAAGTGTGAAGTGTGGTGGGGTAGCATTTGGGAGCAGTATTGTTAGAATCAGACTCATTGGCTTCCAATCCCAGTGGCACCACTTAGCTAGCCGTCTCTCTGTGGACAGTTTATTTACCCTCCCTTGCCACAGTTATAAAGTGGGGGTGATAGTACTAGTACCCATCCCTGGAGTAATCAGTAAGTATTGGCTGAGTTAATATTTGTCAAGTGTGAAAGCAGGGCCTAGCACTTACTAATAGTAAGGACTAGAATTAATAACAAAATTAAGACTTTAACATTTCGTATCCATGCAGAATAAAGGACTAGAAACAAAGGAAAGAATAAGAGAATCAAGGATTGTGGGCATGAAGAATTGCAAGGAGCAGACTGTATAGAAACTTAAGACCATGGCTAAAGATAGGAACATAGAGAGCATGTGGCCAATGCATAGCCATGGCAAATAAGTTAAACTGCAAGGGGTGTGTGTGTGTGTGTGTGTGTGTGTGTGTGTGTGGTGAGGGGAGGATGGGTGGGCACTTCCACCTGCCTATGAAACTAGCATGAAGGGAGTTAAGCTGAGCTAATCAGGATCCAAGACAGGGAGTCATGATAAAGGATGGGAAAAAAAACAAAAAACAAATCAATTAAAAACTTGGAGAATGGTTAAAGAACATCAGGACTAAGCCCAGAGATTTTTAGGCAGGGTTTTGGCACAGTCTTTGACAATGATGGAGATACTGGGTGGTAGAGGAAAGCTAAGAGACTGTGGAAAGGACAAACCTATGAGGACCTCAAAACATTTTTTTACAGATGGTCTCAAGAATGAGATGGGGAATGGAGAAAGGAAAGAATCCAGAAGTGGACATATGCCTTTTATTCAGCCAATGAGGGATGGAAAAAGCTAAGGGAAGTAGCACTAAGGGAGAAGATGGGAGGTCTTTAAGGGTAAAGGAAGTGGGTTTCCTACAAAGCTATCCTTGATGAGTGATTAGAAAGATAGCTTTCCCTGAACCCAAAAGAATTCCAGTACAAATGAAAGTAACTTTAAAAATCTCTTGTGGCTATACATAAGAAATTTTAAGTAAATCACAATGGAAAAGGGAAAATTTTTTAAATTAAATGATATGGAAAATGTCATTTATAAACATTTTAGTGGATACTACTAAACTGGAACTTGGAAAAAAAATTAGTCTTAAAATGCTTATATCAGAAAATAAGAAAGGATGAAAATTAATGAGCCAAGTATTCAGCTTAGGAAGTAACAACAAGAAAACCAACAAGAAAAAACATAGAATAAAGAAGATAATAAATTTCAGAGCATAAATTAATGAAGTAGAGAAGACAGAACAGAGATCAACAAAGTTAATAGGTTAAGCTTGACCCCTAACATCTAGAAAGAGTAATCAAGAAAAAAGGGAACAGAACTTTAAAAAATTAGAAAATAATATTATGAGTAATTATGTAGAAATAAAGTTGAACAAATTCTGGAATCAAAAAGAAATATAAAATGTTAATGTTGCTCTAGTCATTACAAGGACAGACTGAAAATTTTAGTCTTCTTTGGAAGTTATATTGGGAAGTTCTAAGAAACATTGTAAGGTCAAATGACTACAAATGTACACAAATGATTTTAAAAAACAGAAAAAGAGGGAAAATTCCCCTTTTATGAGGTTGGCATAAATTTGATATGATATTCAGATACAAGAACAATACAAAAAATAAAAATTATAAGTCAATCATATTCATGAACATAGATGAAATAACAATACTAGCAAATAAAACCCAGAAATATATAAAAATGGTAAAAAAAATCATCAGTGAGCTGGTTTTATGTCAGGAATGTATGATTAGTTCAATGATAGAAAAATTATGCAATTTACCATAAAAACAGATTAAAGGAGAAAAACTGTCTGAGAAATCCAGTTTTACTGTTTGCTAATAATCAGCTGAAAAACTGGAAACAGAGGAGGTTTTTCTAAATTGAAAAAAAAACTATAAATATTTTACAGCAAAGATCATGCTTAATGATGAAAAGTTAAAAGAATTCTTAAAATTAGGAACAAAGGAGAGATTCTCACTATCATGAGTGCAATAAGAGAAAAAAAAAAGAAATAAAATACATAAGGATTGAAAAACAAAAAAATAAATCTATGATTAAATCCAGATGGCATAATTATTTATCTAGAAAACCAAAACAGACTGATTAGTAGAATCAATAAGGGAGTTTAGCAAAGTTAACAGATAACAGATCAATGTAAAAAAGATTAATAATGTTTATAACTTTAACAGATTAAAAAACAGACTAAAGAATGTACAATGTCATGTCAAAAAATGCAAAATACTTTGAGAGGAACTTAATAAAAATATTTACAAAAAATAAAAAATTAAATTAAAAACTCTAAGAAATTTTATTTAAAAAACGTGTAAATTGAGAGATATATCATATATCATATTAATGCATAGGAAGACTCAATTATCCCAAACTCAACAGAGAGAGAGTCCATGTAATTCCAATTATATCTGAAAAGGATTTTTCTTGGAACTGCACAACATGATTTTATAATTTATAAAAATCTCCTTTAAGTAGCCAAATTAATTTTGAAAAATTCATCATACTAGATTATCAAACCTTTTTACAAAGTTATAATACTTTATATGTGTCATATTGATTCAGGGATAGACAAATATACCAATTGGGTACAATAAAAGGTCTAGAAACAGATCTAGTCATGGGGAAAAAATTATTCAACACATTGTACTGAGAAAATTGATTGCCCACAAGGAGAAAAACAAAACAAACAAGCAAAGAAAAAAGGAATTGAATCTCTAACTCACATCATGTCCCAAAATTAATTCAAGATGTCTTAAGGATTTTAATGTGAAAGCTAAATTATATATTTTATATTACGGAAGCAAATATATGGGCACCTTTTGTAACTTTGGTATAGGGAAGGATTTCTGAAACAAGACCTTCAAAATGGAAAACGTAAATCAATAAACCCAAATAATCCAATAGAAAAATACACAAAAGTGTGTGTGTATATAGATATAAAAGCAGAAGCAAAGGCATTAATTAGAATAAATGTAAAAGGAATGCTTAATCTTAATAGTATATGAGGTCTGTGCGGAAAAAGTCCAACCATTGTTAATATAACAAGAATGATTTGTGTGACATCAGTGTAACCTGGTAACCAAGGAGAGTGGACTGGAATGTGCATGCGTGAACAATGACGGCTTCACTATACTAGTCAATGAAGGCGGTAGACGCCATTGAATGAGCACATGTACTGTGTGGCCGTCGCATTGAAAATGACTGAGTGAGTAGAGCAAGGAATTTGCATCAAATTTTGTGTTAAGCTTGCACGTTACCCCATGGAAACTATTCACATGATTCAGAAGGTCTCAGCTATGGACAACTGGTGATTGGTAGCTTCATTAAACAACACACCCACTCATGCATCATGTCACATGCAGATTTGAGGTGAAACCTCAAATCACCCAGGTGACTCAGCTGCCTTACAGCCCAGATTTGGAGCCCTGCAACTTATGGCTTTTCCCTAAACTAAAATCCCCTTTGAAAGGGAAGAGATTTGAAACCATCAATGAGATTCAGGAAAAGACGTGGGGCAGCTGATGGCCATTGGGAGAACTGTGTGAGGTCCTAAGGTGCCTAATTTGAAGGGGACTGAGTTGTCACTGTCCTATGTACAATGCTTCTTGTATCTTGTATCTTCCTCAGTAAATGTCTCTATTTTTCATAGCACGTGGCTGGACACTTTATGGACAGGCCCGTATTCAAATATTTAAAACAAAATTATAGCATAATATGATTTCAAACCCACCATATCAGTAAAATTGAAGAAATCTGACAATCCCCTGTGTTCAGAAGGTGGGCAGTATGGAGAACTCTCATTACAACCACTTACATGTGGGTAATGTGACACGATGACCCAAAATTGAAGATGCACATGCCCTACAATTAAAATGTGTGTATATTTATAGCCTAAAAACTCTTGCACATTTGTTTCAGCAGACAGAAAATTTGTAACAAAAATAGCTGGAAACAAAACAAATATTTATAAAGTACAATCGAACATAATGTTTTATTATATCATACAATTGAATACTTATAACAGTAAGAGAGAAAGAGATGGAATCAGTTAGAATAACAGAATAAGGAGCTTGGTGGACCCTCTTCTCATAAAACAATTTAGTGAAAATTGTAAAGCAAAAATTTTAAGTTTCTGTAAGTAGTCTTAATACAGAGAGCAAATGAAGAAACATTCATTCAAGAAAAATGACTAAATTTTCATAAGAATCCAGCAACATATAAAAAGGATGACACACCATTACCAAATGAGTTTCATCCCGAGAATGTAAGGTTGGCTTAATGTACAAGAGTCAATTGATATAATATACCATAGTAATAGAATTAAGGGAAAAAACCATAGATACATTTGAGAAAATCCAAACTAGGAATGTGAAGGAACTTCCTTAACCTAACAAAGATCTTAAGGATCATATTTGAAAAACTCACAACTAATTTATTTCAAGGTGAAAAATGGAATGCTTTCACCTAAGATCTCATACAAGACAAGGGAGTCCAACCTCATCACTTTTGTCTTTAAATTCTTACCTGACGATACATTTGTTGATTTTAGAGAGAGGAAGAGGGAGAGGGAGAGAGACTGATGTGAGAGAAAAACATCAATTGGTTGTCTCCTGTATGCCCCCTGACCTGACTGGGGACTGAACCTGCCTCCTGGGTATGCACCCTGACCGGGAATCGAACCCACAAACTTTCAGTGCCCAGGACAATGCTCCAACCAACTGAGCCACATAGGCCAGGGCCATCCTCACTGCTTTTATTCAACCTTGTACTGGAAGTTCTAGCCAGAACAATTAAGCAAGTAACAGAAAAAAATCTTCCAGATTGAAGAGGAAGATGTAAAATCTCTATATGAAGACAACATGATTTCTTTTTTGTATTTAGAAAGTCCTAAGGAATTCACTAAACATGATTAGAACTAGATACAAAATTGATATAACAATCAATTTCAGCAAGATTTCAGGATACAGAATATAAAGATAAATTATATTTCTATACACAAGCAATACACAATTTGGAAATTAAAGTAAGAAAAGTTCATTTACAAAACTATCAAAAATACTTAAGAATAAACTTAACAAAAATGTGTAAGGCTTATTTAAGATTCAATCTGAAAAAGATCTTCATATATATAAAGGCAGTCCGTACATGTGAACTGAAAGATTTAATATTCTTAAGATTGCAAAATTCCCCATATTGAGCTATAGATTTAATGTAAATACTATCTAACTCCCACGTGGCTTTTTTTTTCTTGCAGAAATTTAAAAAACTGACCCTAAAATTCATATGGAACTATAAGAGAATGAGAATAGCCAAAACAATCTTAAAAAGAACAAAGTTAGAGAACTCACTTTCCAATTTCAAAACTTAGCCACAATGCAACAGTAATCAGGACAGTATAATACTGGCATAAGGATAGATATATAGATTAATAAAATAGAATTGAGAGTCCAGAAATGAATTCTCACATTTATGGCTGATTTTTTTACAAGGTCGCCAAGACAATTCAATAGGAGAAAGAATAGTCACTTCAGCAAATAATAATGGGACAAGTGGATATCTATGTGCAAAAGACTGAAGTTGGACCTAAAACACCATATACAAAAATTGACTCAAAATGGATCAAACACCTAAACCTAAATGTAAAAGCTAAAACTGTAAGCTCTGTGACTTTGGGTTAGGCATGGTTTTTTTGTAAATCCAATACTAAAAGTACAAGCAGCTAAAGGACAAAAAAAAGAAAACCTGAGATAAGCTGTATTTCATCCAAATTAAACAATTCTGTGCTTCAAATGATATCATGAAGAAAGTAAAAGCCCACAGAATGGAAGAAAATGTATGCAAACCATATATCTGATAAGGGACTTGCATACAAGATATAAAAGGAACTCTTACAAGTCAATAATAAAAACACAAATAATTCAGTTTGAAAATGGGTAATAATTTGAATAAGCATTTTCCCAAAGAAGATGCACAAATGGCCAATAAGCACAGGAAAAGGCATTTGATATCATATCATCAGGGAAATGTGAATCAAACTATAATGAGACACCATTTCACACCCTCTAGGATAGCTTTTTAATAATATAAAAAAAGCAAAATAGGTGTTGGCAAGGATATGGAGAAATTGAAACCCTCCATACATTGCAGGTGGGAATGTAAGAAGAGTTATTTTCCAGTAATTGCTTTGAAGATGTCGTTATTTTTACTTCTGACTTTTATTTTTACTAATGGATAGACTGCTATCCATCTGATTATTTTACCTATTCAGATAATGGGCTTTTACTTTTGATAACTATTATAATTCTCTTTACCTTTGATATTCTATAGTTTCTGTTTGGATTTGAATTTGGTTTTTCCTTTATGGATGTGCTATGGAGTTTCATCTTAAAATGAAGTTGTTCTTTGAGTTAGTTTTCTTTTAGTTGCATATTATCTCTGTGCTAGTGCCTCTCTCTCTGTTTTTCTTTCTGGGAATTCTCTTAGATATACTTTAAAGCGTCTTATTATTTGCTCTATTCTCTTACATAATTTCCATCCCTTGATCTCTTTTGACTTCTCAGTGATTTCTAATTATCCATCCTTTTATTAACAGTCTCTTCAGCTGTCTAATGTTCTGTTCAACCAATATATAGAGTGAAATTTTTTAACTTTCAGATTCTATGGTCTTCCTTTCTAGAAGTTCTGTTTTTCTCAAAAAACAAAAACAAAAACCCTAAAGTTTCTATTTCTTCATCTCTTTGAATATTTTATATATAAAGGCATATATGTTAAAATATAATATATGCCTTTGAACTATTCAGAATCTTCATATATATATACATTTAAAATAAAGAAATAAAGGGAGAAATAAATAGAAGCCTCATGGAACAGTTGTAGATAATATATAAGCATATAAACATTTTTAGAGTCTTATGCCTGGATTTCTTAATTTATAATGCCTATAAACTTTCTATTATAGTTGACTATTTACTCATGTGCCTTTTGAAAGTTTGAACTGTGAGGTCCCCTTCAGGGCAGGGAACAGGGTTGCTCCTCAGCGCAGTCCAGCAAATCCTAATTTATGTGTTGCTATGGGGCATTTGCATTGGCCATTTCTGGGGTCCAGTGAGTTTCCCTCTCTGGGCCACTTTCGTACACATTTCTTGGCTCAGAATTCCTTCCGCTTGTGTACAGTACAAACTTGTTCCCACACCCATTTTTTATTTTATTTTATTGAGAAGGCTTGCGTGTTTCAGTCCCTTGCACGTGATCCTTTTTCTAGTTTGGTTCCAAACCACACACACTGGCCAGTGGCATAAATACTGTCACAGAAAGGATGGTCCTTTGTATTCCTAACTTTAGGCAGGAAGTTCAGTATTTCCTCTGTGCCAGGCACTCAGCCTGAAGACTAGACTCTCGTGTCCTCGAAAGCATTGAGACCTCATGGATTTGGTCCGTGTACTTGGTTCTGTCATCCCTATGACCCATTTGACTTTGGCTACCACTCATAGCCTTGGCTTGAAGTTTCCCCTTCATTAATTTATCATGTGCGTGTAGTTTCTACATACATTTTTTCTCTATTTCTGTGTGTTGGAGAGGGATGGTTAGAGGGACCTTGTAGTGTTACCTAAGACCACATTATGACCACAAATTGCCTTTCATATTCTTTATACTGTGCATGTGCATCTTTTTTCTTTCAAGTAGGCTCTCAAAATGTTTGCCTACTTAGGGATTTTTTTTTTTTGTCCTCTAAGGGTGTTCTGGTTTAATGCTGTGTTCATTTATTTTCATTAATTTTATCATGTTTTAGTAAAATAATTAAGATTACAAATATTGCCTTAGGCATTTATGGTTATATTCCCTAACTTTTGATGTGCAATATCCTCAGGTTATTAATTTCAAAGTTTTTAGTTTTGACCCATGTATCATGCATTGCTGCATAACAAATCATCTCAAAATAGAAACATAAAACAACCACTATAACATTTTTATCTCCCCGTTTCTGTACATTTGGGTGTGACTTAGGGTTCACGCTTTGGGTCTTTCCCAAGACTGCTGTCAGTCATCTTCAGGACTGGGGAGAATCATCCTGGCTCACTCGTGGGTTTTGGGGGGCAGGATTCAGTTCCTTGCAGGCTGCTAGCCAGAGGTTTCCCACAGAGTCATCTGTGCCTCTCTGTAGGGCATCTCGGCACATGGTAACTTGTTTCATCAGAGAGAATGTGTGAGAGATGGTGATGGTGGAGAAGGAGATGTGGACAGAGAGAGAGAGAGAGCTCCAGCAAGCTAGAAGTCATTGTCTTTGATAACCTAAGCACAAAACTGATACCATGTCATTTCTGGTCATAAAGGAATTCCCTTTGCCCTGTTTAAGGCTTTTATTTTAAATTCAACATTTTTCCACTATAAATATTGCAAAGGTAGTTTTTTGATTGTATTTGACTGATAGACTTTTGTCCATCCTATCTCTGTAGCTTAATTTTATGTCAATATCTTTTCAATAACAATCATGAATTTTGATTACTTATTTGATCACAGATTTTTTTTTTCATTCTTAATAGAGGGTTTATCTCATTAAAATTGTCTTGATATATGAGCCTTTTTATACTTTCACTTTGTAATTTGCAGCGGAAAATATATACTCTATTTTATATTCTACTAGTAGTTACTATTAATATTTTAAAACACATTTTAATTTTTTTATCCCCACTGAAGTACATTATTCCATTGCTTTTAGAGGGAGAGAAGGGGAAAGAGGAAAGGAGGGAGAGAAACATTGACTGGCTGCAGCCCACCTGCACCCAGACTGGATCATCTTTGCCCAGGCAAATGATGGAACCCACAACGTAGGTATGTGCCCTGACCAGAACTGACCCCACATTTTGGTGCATGAGATGATGATCCAACCAAGTGAGCCACACCAGTCAAGGTTAAGAGTACAATTTAAGAATATTATTTCTCTAATCGTGATCATCACAAGGTGCCATCATCAGAGTGAAAGTCAATAGGAAGTTGAGCTTACTGTTCCACCTCCCCATATGAGCCTTTGCTCCGCCATATCAGTCTGGTCGGCTTCCTATGCCCCTTCCTTCCTTCCTTCTTTTCCTTCCTTCCTCCCTCCCTTCATACCTCTCTTCCCTTCCTTTCTTTTACTTCCTTCCTTGCTTCCTTCTTTCCTTCCTTCCTTCCTTTAATTGCTTTTCTTCCTTTATCCATTCAGAACACATTTCCTGATTACCAACATGTACCAAGAAATAAATATAGAACATGGAAAAATAAAGTTACTGCCCTCAGAGATAACTCTCTCTCTTGAATATATAGATAATGGATGTAGACATGCATAAGATCTAGATGCAGTGCTGTATCAGGTGATGACATGTGCTACGGAGAAAGATACAGCAGGGTACAAGGGATGCGGAGTGTCAGGGGGTGAGAGTCGATGAAATTATATACAAGGTGGTGAGGGAAGGCTCTATGATAATGCAACATTTATGCAGGGAGCAGAAGAAAGAAAGGCAGCAGATCATGTGGGTATCTTGGAGAAGAGCATTCCAGGCAGAGCGAACATTCTGAGGCTAGAGCTTTCCTCTGATGAGCAGTTAGGAGGTAGGGTAGCTGGAGGTCAGAGAGCTAGGGAATACTTGTAGGATATAAGGTCACAGAGTCGATGACAAAATTATGTGCGGTCTTCCAGGGCATTTTAAAGAACTTTGCGCTGAGGGAGATGGGAGCCATTGTAGAGCTTGACTGGATCTGACTTTTGTTTTAAAATTATAATCGTGTCTATTAGTGGACTTCAGAAGGCAAGGGTGATAGCCAGACATTACTGGAGAGATCTAGAAAAAAGGTGATGGTAGTGAAAATGGTAAGAAGGGCTTGGATTCAAGGTGTACTTTGAAAGCAAAGCAGCAAATAGGATTTGCTGATCGTCTGGATGAAGAACGGAGAGAGGATGTAAGATTCCAAGGGTTTGGGCCTGTATAACTCAGAGGATAGTGTTGCCACTAATCGAGATGAGACACAGCATGGAAGGAGCAATTATGGGAGTATTACCTGCGTGAACTGCCTGTTAGACATCCTAGTTGAATGTCGAGCCTGAAATTTAGATATGCAGGTCATGGAAATGAGAGTCTAGACTTCAAGGAAAGGTTCTGCATGGGGAAAATAATTTAGGGATTCATCAACACCTAGAGAATATTTAAAGTTATGGTATCGGGTTCATGTGGTACTGGGAGTGAGTGTAAATTGATCAGTACAAATAGATCAGAAGAGTGAACTCTGCAGCAGTTCCACCATCAGAGGCTGGGAGGTGAGGAGGGACAGGAGGAGATTAAGAAGCATCCAGTGCTGGAGGTGAGGAGGGACAGGAAGAGATTAAGAAGCATCCAGTGCTGTAGCAGGAGAACCTAAAACAGAGGAATCAGCAGCCACGTGAAAAATGTTCAGAAGGAAGGAGTGGTGACAACGTAATGCTGCTATCAGGCAAAGTATGATAAAAACTAGGAAGTGACAATCAAATTTTGCCCACATGGGGGTCACCGTGTACCTTTATATGAGCTAAGTGAATGTAAAATGTATGCCAGAGAGAATTGGAAAGAGGACACGAAAATAGCAATTGCAACCAATTCTTCCACGGCGTTTTGCTGTAAAGGATAACAGACATACGGGATTATAGTTGAGGGGGATTACGAGTCAAAGAAAGCTTCTCTGTTTGTTTTTAATGTGAGAGGCATTATGGTTAGTTTGTATACTGACGGGAATATCCAGAGGGAGGGAGAAGTTGATGATGCAGGATACAAGAGAAATAATGGCAATCGGGGAGTGGAGCCCACTACACAGTCAAACATAAAAACAGAAGGAGAATATTTGAGGAGAGATGCAGATGGGCTGGGAGATGTGTTGGTGGAAGAATTATAGAAATTCCATGTTCAGTACTTTTATTCTCTCAGTGCAACAAGAATCAAATCTTCAGCAGAGAATAAACAGTAAGAGGGAGTGTTGAGAATTAGAGGAACTGGGAGAGGGTGTAACAGTTGTCTAGGAGAGGAAGAGTTAACGGGCTAGAGAAATATAGTAAGATTGCAAGAGGCAAAAGCCCTCTGGAGGTTGGTGGATATGAAGTTAAAGTGAGACAGGCCAGCATGGTTGTTTTCACCAGTTATATTAAGCCAGCTGAGTGCTGGTAGGAATATGCTGAAAACTGAATTTAATCAGCTTCGATATTTTGTCAGATTAGTAAAGTGGAGAGTGAGAGAGAGTGAGAGAGACAAGATACCCAGAGATACATGCAGGTAAGTTTGCACAATTGTTGGAATGTGTATTGAGGAAATGAGCTGTAAAGAGAGAGATTGACAGTTGGTGGTTGGTATATTTGATATCAAATTTTTGGAGGGGGTGCAGTTATTGGTAATGATGTATTCTAGAGTTTGAAAGTAGATGCCAGAAGATAAGTTACTTAGAAGAATAGACTTCCAGGAAGTCCAGGAAGCTCAGAGAATCCCAAAGAATTTGGACCCAAGGAGGAACACACCAAGACATGTCGTAATTACATTACCCAAGATTAAAGATAAGGAGAGAATCTTAACAGCAGCAAGAGAAAAGGAGACAGTCACCTGCAAAGGAGTTCCCATAAGATTATCAGCTGATTCTCCAGTGAAGCCTTAAGGGCAAGCCTTAAGGGGCTGGAAAAGAAGTATTCAAAGTCTTGAAAGGCCAGGACCTAGATCCAACATTACTCTAGCCAGCAAAGCTATCATTTGTTTTGTTTTCTTTTCTTTTCAATTGTTGTTCAAGTACAGTTTTCTCCATTTTCCCACCACCACTTTCCCCTGCACCACTCATCCCCCTCTCCCACCCTCAGTTCTCCCCCATTTGGCTCGTCCTTGGGTCCTTTATACATATTCCTTGACAATGCTTCCCCTTCTTTACCCCCATTTTACCACTACCCCCGCCCCTCTGGTTACTGTCAGTTTGTTCTTTAATTCAATGTCACGGGTTATATTTTGCTTGCTTGTTTGTTTTGTTGATGAGGTTCCACTTATAGGTGAGATCATATGATATTTGTCTTTGGCTGCCTGGCTTATTTCACTTAGCATAATGCTCTCCAGTTCCATCCAGGCTGTCATGAAGGGTAGTAGCTCTTTCTTGCTTTCTGCTGCATAGTATTCCATTGTGTAAATGCACCACAGTTTTTTGATCTACACATTTACTGATGGGCACTTAGTTTGCTATGCAAACTATTGTAAATTGTGCTGCTGTGAACATTGGGATGCATAGGTTCTTTTGAATTGGTGTTTCAGGATTCTTGGGATATAATCCCAGCAATGGAATTTCTGAGTCAAAAGGCAGTTCTATTTTTAGTTTTCTGAGGAATTTCCAAGCTGTTTTCCACAGTGGCTGCACCAGCCTGCATTCCCACCATCAGTGTACTAGGGTTCTCTTTTCCCCACAGCCTCTTCAGCCCCTGTTGTTTGTTGATTTGGTTATGATGGCCATTCTGACTGGTGTGAAGTGGCATCTCACTGTGGTTTTAATTTGCATCTCTCTGTTGGCTAGTGATGCTGAGCATCCTTTCGTATGTCTCTGGGCCCTGTGTATGTCCTCCTTGGAGAAGTGCCTGTTCAGGTCTGTTGTCCATTTTTTAATTGGGTTGTTTGTCTTCCTGGAGTGGAGTCGTGTGAGTTCTTCATATATTTTGGAGATCAAGCCCTCTCCAAGGAATCATTGATAAATATATTTTCCTATACGGTTCATTCCCTTTTCATTTTGCTGATGTTTTCTCATTAATACAGAGATAGAACATTCCCTTCTTTGAAGAAAGCCTATTAGATTGATCTACATGCATATTGATACAGATATTATCAATAATTGTGACAAGACTAATTTTGGAGAGAGTGACAGTGAGCCATATGATAAAATCTTCAACAAATAGTGCTAAAGAGGATATTCACCTTAAATGCAATGGCTCTTACAGGTGTGGGAGAGAAAATAACTACTCTTCGGGAGAGTTGACAGGGAGTGGTGTCCTCAAGAGAGAATCAGGTCTCAGAATAAAGAGGTGGAAAAAAATCATTCAGGAAAGATCTGAATATATAGGGATAGGTAGGCAGTGGAAGGGTTTATAGAGATAAGAAGAATAGGAGACTGGGTAAGTGTAAGGAATTTACAGGTCTATATGGGGATTAGTGCCCAGGTAAAGAAAGAGGACCTCAAAGTCTTGAGCTTCTTAAAGTGATTTAGTTTGAGAGAGAGAGAGAAAGAGAACGAGAATGACTAATGAGGTCATTTTTGATGGTCTCTTATGTAGGTCATGTTGCTGAGGTTGTACATACAGGCAGGGAGTGATGACTAGCATGCTAGGCAATGGGGTGTCAGGACCGGCAGGAGGGAGTCTTACTAGGAGTCCTTGAGATAGAGATATGACCCAGATCTTATATTTTGGTATTAAGATCTGGATATTAGTTGTGAAATTATTTTATACATTATATAACTTTTTAAGAAATAGTTATCATTTGTTTTTCCACACAGTTTTTTAAATAGCTTTACAACACTACTTAGGTGTTTTAAAATATGAATATTGCCTGGCTCTTTAATATTATGACTTCACAATTTTTGGTATCCTTTGTTTTGTTTCATCTCAACTGATTAAAAATGTTTTTTTCTAGATGTGTGTGCAGGTAGTGTATTTTCTGGGTTCTTAAATATCTAAGAGTGTCTTTCTGTTGCCTTTATATAAGAATGGCAGTTTTTTATTATATGCTTTTTGAGCCATAGCATTTCTACTAGAACTCCAGGGATCATTCTATTATTGTCTGGAATATAATATTACAGAAAAGAAGTTTGTGGGAAATTGATTATCTCTTTGTTAGAATTGTCTTCTTTAACTTGACCTGAACCAGTAAGGTACTTTGTTTCTATCCTTGTTCTTCACAACATTTTCCCAGTTTTTATCTAAAAATAGGTCTCAATTAGTTTTGCCTGGAGTAAGCTTATTCAATACATAGCTCTTCTCTTAACACGGGAAAGATTTCTTTCTTCTATTGCATTTATTCTAGGCTCTAGCTCTTCATTTTCTGTGTATAAGATTCTTGATATAATCTCTTCTTATTTTCATTTTTCTCACAGTAAGTATTAAAGTTTTGGTTTAAAGTCATCAGATCTGGTTTTTACTGAATTGACTGTGACTTTTTAGAAACATAGTGATGGTGATGATAAATGTTTTCTCTTAAACTTTGTCCTTTAGAGCTCATACTTGGTGCTTTAATACTGTTGGTAATTAGAGAACTAAGTCTATTTTTTTCTTTTATACAGAAAACTGTCACTTGGGAAAATTCCTTAGCACTATTCGTGTCCCATAACAAATTACCACAAACTGGGGAGTATAAAACAGCAGAAAGAAGCCCCCTCACAATTCTGGAGGCTATAAATCTGAAATCAGTGCCGCTGGGCTGAAATGAAGGTACTGGCAGGGCTGTGCTTCTTCTGGAGGCCCTGGGAGAGACTTGGTTCCTTCCCCTCCCAGGCTTTGGTGACAGGTGCCATTCTTTGCTTTGGGCTTGCATCATGCCCATCCCTGCTTCTGTCTTCACATCTCATTTTTTTCTGTGTTTGAAGCCCCTCTCTACCTCCTTCTG
This sequence comes from Mormoops blainvillei, assembly GCA_004026545.1. Taxonomy (NCBI): domain Eukaryota; kingdom Metazoa; phylum Chordata; class Mammalia; order Chiroptera; family Mormoopidae; genus Mormoops; species Mormoops blainvillei. The sequence continues at coordinate 48,186 of PVJD01001150.1, forward strand.
ATAAGGATATGTGTGATTCATTTAGGACTTGCAAGATAGTCTCTCCATCTCAAGATCCTTAGCTTCATTAGATCTGCAAAGAGCCTTTTTTTTTTTTTCTTAGAAGGTAAAATTTGCAGGTTCCAGGGAAGGGGAGCTGGTATCTTTGGGGTGGGAAGAGAGGGCATAATTTTACCTACCACAGGTACCATTGAATATGATCCAGAATTCTATACACATATGGACTTGTTTTTTTGTTTTTTTTTAATTTTATTTATTTATTTTTAGAGAGGGTAGGAGAAAGGGAAAAAGAGAGGGAGAGAAACATCAATCTGAGAGAGAAACATCAATCAGTCGCCTCTCATGTGCCCCAACTGGGGACCAGTCCCACAACCTAGGCATGTGCCCTGACCAGGACTCGAATTGGTAACCCTTTGCTGTGTAGGAGGATGCTCAGCCAAATGAACTACACTGATCAGGGCCACACTTTTTTTTTTTCCTACCGAAAGACATGTAAATAATATTCATAGCAGCATGGATTATAGTAGTCAGGAACTAGAACAATCCAAATGTTCATTAACAGTAGAATATATGAATAAGCTGTAAAACAGTTATGCAAAGAAATCCTTTACAATGATGAGAATGAAAGCACTAAAACTACATACAAGAAGATGGGTGAATCTCACACATATTAAAAACACAGATATAAAAGAGTGAGCCCTTGAAGAGTTCTCTTATGTGATGTGAAAAACAGGCAAAATTGATCTGTGGCATTAGAAGTCAGGATAATGGTTACCGTGGAGGGGGCAGTGATTAGGAGAGGATGGAAAAGGGCTTCTGGTAAGATTTCTTGATCTGGGCACTGGTTATTTGCATAAGCTCACTTTGTGAGAAGTCACTGAGTCACCTACTCATGATGGGCAAACATCACGAAGAAGGATAATTGATGAATAAAGCCAACAGTGTTCTCAGAGCCATGTGTAATCTTTGGGACAATGGCTAGACAGTTGAAGCCAGAAGAGGAAGGGTCCTAATGTTAGATAGTAGACAGGATTTCAGAAGTTTGAGATGATCAGAGCCTCAGAAGAGATAGGTGAAGTGAATATTTAGAGGAGTGTTAGCTCCCTCCAAATTCTTCGAGAAAAATGTATTAATACACCCATCAGTTGATTGAGATAGACAGATGGATCAATAGAAAAAAGAGAGGTTTGGTCTGAACATAGGGAGTTGTGTCAGTTAAGCCAAGTTATTCACTATTAAGAACTATGGTGTCCAATATCATAACAATTGACCACTAAAAATGTGGCCAGTAAAATAAATAAAATCTATTATTAAAGTAAATTCTGCCTATTTTTACTTTTCTACAGTTACTAGAAAAATTTAAATTACATTGTGACTAGCATTTATAACTTGCTTTCCCTTTCTGTTGGACAGTAGTCATCTAGACTGGTGATTTTCAACCAGAGTGCCAAAAGAATTTTTAAAACATGCAATACCTGACTACTTAGTCAGGAACATTGACTTCTTTTCCCTTAGACTGTCAAAAAAAAAAAAAATGACAAGAGCCAACACCCCAATAGCTCTCTGGTGTGAATGACTCAAAATTATAATAATTATTTTTTGTCAGATTGACAAAAAATATATATTTGGTGTGCTGTATCATTTTAGTGATTAGTTTGTGTGTCATGAGATGAAAAAGGTTGAAAATTGCTGTTCCAGACCATGATAAACCTGATAAGCAGTTAATAGTATGTGAACAATGGCACTTTTTTTAAATCATCACCTGAGGATAGGTTCATGGATATTTTTAAAGAGAAAAGAAGAGAGAGAAACATCGATGTATGAGAGGAACATCGATAGGTTGCCTCTACATGCACTCTGACTGGTGTTTGAACCCACAACCCTTTGGCACACAGGGTGACACTCCAACAAGCTGAACCACCCCACCGCGGCCAATAGCACTTTCTTGGCACATGCAGAATTGGACAGGGCCTGATCAGGTTTGGCTTCATGATAGGAAGACTGGAGTCAATAGTAACTGAACTATTATAACCTAATTATTATCTCTGAGTTGTCAACTCTGTGTAAAAGTTAACTACTCTAAACAGCGATCTCAAATCTAAGGTAGCTCAGCAGTGGCTCAGCTGGCAGTTGCATAATCTCTTAACAGACCCTGTGTGATAGTATGTTATAAGCAGTTTTTTGGGAGAAGGTAGCGTCAGAGTGGGGTGAAAATAGCCATTGGGGTCAGACAATCCTGACTTCTAGCATAGAGTCTATTACTTATAAGCTGGGTCGCTTTAGTCCAATAACAATTTCCCCGGGCCTGTTTTCACACCTATATAATGGGATTATTAATATTTACCTTGTATGGTAGCCATTAGATTTGAAATAATATAGTCACTCAAAATGTGGTGGTTATAATTCTTAAGAAAAATTCTACAGGATTTTTTTTCTTTTTGTAGATTCTTGGGATACTTTAGACCCTAATCTTACAAACCTTTGGTTTCTCTAGCAAATAATGAGGATAAGTTCACACACACACACACTCACACACACACATACACACACAATCTCCTCTTTCTCACTGTATACATTTAGCTTCAAGGAATTAATACCTGGATCACAAATAATTACTCTGCATTTAAAAGACTCAGCAATGGCAATTGGCTCCTTGTAGTCCCAGATGTTAGCAGGCTACCCCATCAATCATTGTGAGTCAGCCATCAGCGTGTCACAGTGTCAGAGATCTGTTTTTGGCAGGCTTGCTGAAGGGCACATGGAAACAGCAGAGACACCACACTTAACCACGATTGATGCCGGTCTCTAAACAATTGTTTTTGCCAGGCCCCTCCCTAATTCCATGGAAATGGTTTCCCGAGTACTAAATTTCTTTGAATTGTCACAGCCATTTCTAGACTGACTTGCGAAGATGTCTTTTTGTCACAGCTGCAGTTGGGAGTATTTTTTTAACCTCTGATGATTCTTTCTGTGTTTCTATTTTCTTCATTTACTATGGCATAAAAGGATGTTATAATCAGTCTAGTTGGACAGATGTCTGATATCCCATTTTGAATTCATTTAGCTGGTGGCATGACCTTGAACATATGACTATGCCTTTCTTTATTACAGCTATGCCTTTGTTATCACTATGTGTTAAAACAGTTTCGTGATAAATGCTGGCCATAGAAGCCTCCCAAATCTGCACTTGTGTGAGATGGACTTATTTTTCCCTTTTCTTCTTCTCACCCCTCCCCCATCCACCCCACCAAGCCCCAGCTGTAACCCAGATGCATAACTGTCATGGAATCATTTGTAGGTGACAAGTTCAGATGGCCCCAGGACCGCCTCTGTTACAAGACACCTGTAAAAAGCTAGAAATATGCCAAATAAAACACTTGATCCTCCCTTGAAAAATGAGCAGTACTTTTATTTTCAAGTTAAAATGAGGATTTGTGGTATAATAATTTTCCATGACAGGAATAATAAAAATCATGAGATGAAGCTTGAGCAGAAGAGATGGAAGACCTGCTGATTCAGGTAACTTCCACCCCAGGAGGTGACTCACATTTCACCCCACCTTCGCTTCTGTGTTATCCTGAGCCCCTTGGAGAATGTCGGACACCATAGGGCTTATTTCCCGGTATACATGCGAGTGGGGTCCTGGAGTCGGGAGTGAGAGTGGAGTCATCATCTGCTCTTGGTGAGCGGGACATCCAAGGGAGAGATGGTGGTCGAAAGTTTCCTAGGTGAACCAGGGGACTCGATGCTATGACTGGTTCTGTGGTTGCCCTCGATTGGGTTTTGAGTCCGTGGAGAGCTCGTATGAAGGTGGGCAGGGATCCAGGGCACTCGTGTTGGTCAGCGACCACCCTTTATGGAAATAGAAATCCAAATTAGAGATCTTCGACTCGGGTCTGGCAGTGGCCCAGGTTTCAGGAGTGTTCGAGAGGCAGCTTAAATTGCTATCTGCTGCATGTGGTGTCAGGGGAGTTCTGCCTACCTGGGGGGACACAGGTTGCGATGCTGAAGGCCTGGTCAAGGCCTTTCCTTGCTGGGTGAGGGTCCAGTGAACTCAGACTGGTAGCACCCCAGAGCCCCCAACCTAACCGCAGTACCAGGGTGAGTAGCCGGAACAGCCTTGGACAGCCTCACCGTGGGGTGGCGTTCCTGGAGGCATTGGGTGCGTTGGGTACGCTGGCTGCGCAGACTCAAGGGACTGCTGAGGGGCAGAGTGGGAGCGGGAGTGGGCGCTCAGCGTGCCACCTTAGAGGATGCAAAACCGGATGCAGTTCTCTGTGACTATCCATCCCATGAGCACGAGGAGCTGCAGTGAGGTCAACATCTCTCTGCTCAATGTGGAGTTGGGCCTCCCACCACCGGCTTTTATAGCCACCTCTCACCCAACCCCGACACACATCGCAAAGCCCCCTGTAACATCACCTTGCACCCCTCCCTCCCCACCCATGCACCAGGCGACTCTCATGGGGCCCTCCTGATGAAGACCCTGATACCCATCCCCATCCCCTACAGAGGGACCAGTTCCCCAGGGCCAGGCTTTGCCCCTTGCAGCACCTGAATCCCTCTCTCCCAACTGAGAGGTTTCATTCCACAGGCGGGGTGGGAGGAGGGTGGTGATTGAACAGTACTTTCATTTGATGATATCCAAAGAGCCATTAAAAAAGAGGACTAGTCATGTTCAAATGAATAGGACATTCTAAAGACTAAAAGGCAGCTAACTTCAGCTTCCACTCAAGATTAGCCATTGTTCCTCTCCAACACATTCTCTCTTCCTTGATATGGAAATACCCTAAAAGGTAATTTCTTTAAATGCCCAGTTAGTGACTTTTTTTCTCCGGTATACTCTCCTTCAAATCCCAATGAATAAAATAATACTAATATAAATTCTTGGGAAAGCATGGACTTGTCCACTCAATCAATCACTTTAAGGAATAAAGAAAGTACCAAGGAGAGTAAAATGCAATCTTTTTCTTCTCTTCTTATATACTTATCCTGTTTCTTTGCATTCTCATAATCTTTTTGTTGAAAATTGGCATTGTAGGTAATATGGCGTAACAACTTTTGATACTAGTTTCCTCCAGGCCTTGTCTTTCTTATTTGCATTATTATTTTGGTGATTTGGCTCGCCTATTTGAGAAAAGTCCGTTTCCCCCACAGTGTGAAACCTCTGATATCCAGGCATTAGGTTTCACTAGACGGCAGCTGATTGCTCTACTGTTTTTGACACTGCACATGCCATAAACTGCTCAATAATCTGATTCATTTCAATTCTAGGCCCACCGCCGGGGCAGATTTCGATACCGATCTTTGGGGTTTGCTCTGCTTCCAGGTGGGCCTAGTTTCAGTTTCCTTTGGTTGTCTCTGATAAACCAGCAGCCCTGTGGCTTACTGGCGTTCTCACAGAGCTAACAGCCTCCTCTAAATCGTATGCCGTCAAAATCTCCATTGCTTTTAAGGGCGCTTTTAGGCTTGAACTTCCCCATGTTCTGTGTCAGATAAGGTCAGTTCCATTGGGGAAAGTGTCAGAGCTCTCTGCTCTTATGAACTGCTTCCCCCCCTCGCACAAAACTCAGAGCTACTGTTTCAGCGCTGGGGGTACAGATAGCATTTGTGCTTTACAAACAGGGTCCTGGGCAGTGATGGTAGCCTCTGGTACTTGAGTTTGTCTCTTGTGACATGGGACCTCTGCCTTACTGGTGAAGTGGCCTACTGTGCCCAGGGCAGAGCCTCTGCCCTGTGGGTGGAGGCTGGGTGAAGAAAGGGAGCCCTGATCTCTTGGCCACACATTTTTTTTTTCTCTGAAATGCTTGGTCTCCAGGGACTGCCTTGTAAAAGAAAAAGCCAATTTACCATTAAACATTTAATAAAGGAAAGACAACAAAGAAAATCCTCTTTTAATCACATTGCGGGCTCCAGACATCTTTCATGGGGAGAACTGCTAAGTTTAAACCACAGACAAGGACATCTTAAATTTTTTCTTTATGGAAATAAAGGATTTGTCCATTTTTTGCCCCCACAGTAAGTCTCTAATAAGTGTCTACTCTGCACTAGGTGCTGGACAAGGCTCTGGAATAACAGTGAGGGAAGAGCCTTGCGTTCTATAAGCAGTGCACACTGTCCCTGAGGTAATATACAGTACCCTCCAGTATCGGGCAGATTAAAACAAACACCAAATAGGAAGCACAAGCAAAATACTATAGGCATCCAGAAGTAATAATGATGATGATGTTGCTGGGATAATGATAAATATTAATAACATCACATTAATAATGAGATGGAAGGCAGTTCAGGCCAAGGGAAGGGCATGAGATGTAAAAAACAACCTAAGCAAAATGAAAGGGGCAATTGTGTTGAAATGGAGGAAGAGTAGTAAAAATAACATCCAGTATTTAAAACATTTGGAACATGATCACACATCAAGCAGATCCTCGACAAACACAATGTCGTGAGGTGAAGTAAAAGAATGGATTTCTTAGCCTCAGTCTCACTTTTACTTTTACAGGGCTGCATGAATTGGTATTTGCTTCTTACCCAAGCTTCAGCCCATTTTATTTTATTTTTTGTGATCCTTTAACGTGTTTCATAATTCCTTTCCTTTCCCCTATAAACGAAAGAGAAATGCAATCATAGCTGAACGATAGGCTGGGATATGAAACAAAGGCTTGAAATATGAAAGAGGGAAAAAAATCTATCTTGTCAGCACATCAGCAACGCTGAATAAAAGTTGCCAGATAGTAACAGGTAGAAAACTTGGAGTAAATGAAAGACATAAAAATTAGCTCCAGTAATAGGAGAAAGTAAACTCATCTTTTGTGAATGCCTACTTTGTGCCAGCCTTTTACTACATTGTCTCTCAAAATTCTACCAACAAGGAGCTATTAGTATTCCTACTTTACAGATGAGAAAACTGATACTTATTTATGTGGAATTCCTGCCTGAAATTCTTGCAGTTAACAATATCAGATTCCACTTTTGAAACCTTGTCTGACTCCCAATACTATGTTCTTTGCATTGTGAACTGCCTCCATGAGAGCTAATAGTCATTCGGAGTCTTATTATATAATCAATTTCTTCTCTCTCTCCCCCTCTTCTCTCTCTCCCTCCCTCTGTCTAGATGTCATATAATATTTAACATTTTATGTTTTACTTACTAAAAACCATGAATAAATATTGAATCAGTTTAGCTTTGTGATCTTTTAGCAAGGTTTCATATGTAAATACTTGAAAAACAAAGATATAAGATTGGTTCTTTTTACCAGTCTGTGTAGGTATATTATTATATGAATAGTATCAAAAATTGTAAGAATTATTCAAATGCTTTTGTACTTTTAATATTTTAAAATATTGTCTTTATGTTAAAGGGTTAATCTTTCAAAAGATTCTTGGGATTAACCAAAATGTTATTTTCAGAAAATACAGAACTCTGAGACTTTATCTCAACAGAAAACTTTGTGTAGAGTACGAGTTGTTACTACTGTCTGATTTAAAGTTTCAGTCAAAAGCATTTAGAATTGGTTTAATTTTGTCACTGTAAAAGGAGCAAGAGTGTGATGCTATCGATTAAACCACACAAATAGAAATGATAGATTTGTGTTCTTTATCTGCTACAAATCATGTCAATATCAGTGTATCGCTGTATAAATTTCAAAGCAGTTATATATATTTATTTTTGCATTTGATTTGGTCAATATTCCTGTGGAGCGCACAGTGTAACAAATAGAATCAGAATTTTATGGTAAGAAAACTTGAGGCTTGGGGATATTAAGCTGCTTCCCTATAGTCTCAGAGTGCGGGAAGAGTTAGCATGCGCTAGACTCGTCTCTTTGACTCCTAGCCTAGTGTTGGTTCTACTGCTTCAGCACCTTATGAGACAAGTGAAGGCACTACAGCTCCCACACCCCTCTTAGGGATTCTGTAGCAATAGATAAAGGTGGGGTCTGAAACTCCGATTTCTTAAAAAGTGCCAGGGGATTCTCTGATCGGAAATTTTAGAAAACTCTAGTTGGTAAATATCCCAGCTAAGAGAAATATATTGCATACGATTTCTTTGGAAATTTAGGCCTATATTAATTGCAGGTAAAATTTAATGTTCTTAGAGATAGTTTAAACAATTGAATCAAAAGATGAATGACTTTAGCTTATGGTACCAGGGCAAATAATAAAATATGATACATCCATCAAAATGTTTATAACTAGTTTAAAAAAAAAGTGTGATCACAACTGCAATAAATGGAGAAATAAATCTAGAGAAAAGTATTGTGTTGGGTGAATGAATTAATAATTTTCTTATTTACAATGATTCTACATATAATTTAAAATACGCTGTTACTTTTAATTTAAAACCACCAAGGTAGAGGGAAAAAGTAAGAATGATAGCTCCAGAAGTCTATGCTTTCCTAAAACTAGCTTTCAGGAGCTCAGTTTCCACAATCAGTACCTCTTGGCTCGATTCTATTGTTGACTGCTTGGATTTGGTAATGATTAGAATGAAGGGGTCATGCGTTGTGGATAATGGCCTTCCACAATTCATTTATCCATTCATTAAGCAAATATTTGCTCAACTATGACCACATAGTAGGCACCGTGCTAGAAGCTTATTTTATAAGGTGATGCGAACTCAAGCACTTCTTTCCCAGGGTTTGTAATCTAACAGGAGTTATAGAAAAGTAAAGTAGTAACTGGAGGTAAAGGAGCTATGACGACATGGGAAGGGAATCTCCTCAAATCAGGGGGCCAGATTACAAGCATCATCTAAACTCATATCCAAACATGAATAGCAGTTGGCCAGGCAAAGAATGGGGGAGAATGTTTGAGGGAGGGGAGGCCTTTGTGCCACATCCTGTAAGTGAAACAGCCCGAATCACTCATGGCGCTGAAAGAGCTTCAGTCTGGTTGAATGGCCAGTTGTCCGAGGGAGAGTGGAGTGAAATGAGATGTTAAAAAAAAAGCAATGCCAGATCATAAGAATTCTCAATATAGAAGGATTGTAAGCAGTAGAGAGAGATATGATCAGGTTTGTGTATGAAAGAAACATGCTACATTGGCTGGCATATGAAGAAGGATTAAAAGAGAAAGGTGTCTAGATTTTCATTAGTTAGCTTTCTTTCATAGTTCTGGTAAGGTATGGCCTCTGATAGTGGCAGTGGGGATGGAGTGAAGGAGATGTATTCAACAGAAACAGCAGGGCTTGGTGAGTGATTGTATACAGGAGTACAGGGCATGCGTGCTCCAGAAAAATAATGTTGAAGTTTCTGGCTTGAGTAGTTGAGTTGAAGATCATTTCATTTCTAATTCCTTAAGTAGGGAGCATTGAACAAAAGCATGTTTTAGGGGCATGGTTTTGAGGGGCTTGTGGCTCCTGGTCTCTGCCTGTGGTTTTTTCCTAGCCATGGGAGGGGCAGGCTAGGTTATTCCCACTGTGGCAAACCTCATCTGATCTTCCCAAACCTCAGTGGGAGAATTATCAGGGATGTTTCATACATTCTCTTAGAGGGTTCCCAACTGGCTTGAACTTCAGTTATCCACAGTAGTAACCCCCACATCAACAATGGAATGCTAGTAAATGTTTAACAACTAACTCTGAAAAGTGAAAAAAAAATGCCCCAACTTACAGTGTATGCCAATTTCCCCCATGGCTAATTTCCAGCTACCAAAGGGATATCACTAAAATTGGTGAGGAAGAGATGTATAGAAGCATGGCCTTATATTTCCATCATCTGAATACAACAGAAGTAAATGACCTCAAAAGCATAGATATTAACAAAATAATTACAAGTACTTTTTAAAAACAATTGATTTAACTGAAATTTTACCTTGTTTAGTTTTTAACAATGGCTGTATTTAACGGCTGGTTTGCAATGGTCCTGAAAATTTAATAGTTGGCTTTCATGAGTCCACATGACACAGCTTCCACACGTGGCTATGACACCAATGCTCCCTTCACTGGCTCCTCCCTTCCTGGCCTCGCTTCCCCACTTTCTCACCGAGCTTCCTGACATCGCCTTCCAAATAAACCACTTGCACCTAAATTTTGGCTTCAGGGTCTACTTTGGGATGAACCCAAACTCTACAGGAACCAGGAAATCCTTAGCACATACCAGAATTTTAGATTTTTTCCTATGAAAATTATCTGTGAGGCAGCTGTTCTATGGTGTCAATAAAAAATAATAATAGCTACTATTTAGAGAGTGAGTATTTTATGCCAAGCACTGAGCTAAACTCCTTACATGGATTTGGTCCCCAGAAAAACCATATAAGATAAGAGCTACCATTACCCCTATTTTACAGATGAGAAAGCTGAGATTTAGAGTCATGAAGCCATGTGTCTGAAGTCATGAAGTTTACACATGGCAGAAAAGATATGAATCCAGGCAAGCTGACTGTAAGATCTGTATCTTAGGCTCAGAGCTAAGATTAGCATCCGCTTCAGAAATTCAGACTCTGACTGGGACCTATGATTGGCTGGAAGGCCAGCCCACTGGTTTGACAGGTGAGTGACTAAGTGACCGTGTCTGCAGAGAGGGACAGTGCAGCAGCATGGGTTCAGTTGTCCGGGCCCGCTGTAGAGTTGAAAGCAACACTCTTCCCGGGGAGCCTGTGTTTAATGTATAAATAAATAATCCAAATGTAAATTGCAACCCCTCAATGCCCTCCTCCTTTTTCCGGTTTGGGATATAAAAAACATCTACAAACATGCTCCTGCCGGAACTTTCTACTGCCCTCTCTAAAAAGACACTTAGAAAAAAAACCCAACAGCACATGGTCTCTTTGAGAGCCTGCGCCTCTGGTTTGTGATTTGCAAAGGACAGAAATATTTCATGTGTGGTTGACGGCGAGAGGGGAGGGGAGAGAAGGAGAGACAGACAGAGACAGAGAAGGGGAGAGACAGAGAGAGAGGAGGGTTTACTGTCTGGCTGCTCAGGCTTTGCAATAATGAGAGACTGGGGTTCCAAAAAGAGCTCAGAACTCTGCACGTCAGGGGGGTCCACTTCAGCTCAGTGTTGAAGCAAACTGAACTATGGCCACAGGGAAGGATCGTGTCAGGTTGCTTGGAACGAACGTGTCCTGACGAGAGACCACTGTGCTTCCTTCCACACTACCTCCTGGCTCTGGATTACTGCCATTATAATTAATATTAGTTACAATGCTAAGGCACTTTAAATGCCAATTTCAGTTTGTGACTTAAAAAAAGCGAAATGATAAAACTACCCACATTAAAGCAGTCAGAAGAATTTTTAATTTGATAACAGAGCAAGCTTTCCATTTATTGAGGTTCCAGATCTCTGCTGCAATTGCTATCACAGCAGGAAACAAGGAAAGAATGAATAAAAACCTAGGACATTCGCTTTGCTCCTCGGCAATCTTCATACAAAGAAGTAGAGAGCAACATTTTAGGTACGGATGAGGGACTAGGTCACACAATGAATCCTTGTGGGGCCCTTTTTGTGTGTGAATTCAATATCAAAACCTAATCAGGCGGCAGTATTATGATCTGAATACAAAGCTTTTATGCAGCGAGAGGTTCAACATAGGCTTTCTGAATGTATGAATGACATACCTGCAGTTGCAGCCTCTCGGAAGTCTTCTGAATATTAACCCTTGAAGTCTAGAGTTTCCCAGAGAACTAAGTGGCCTTTGCATATTCGAGTGCTACTAATTGAACTAAACTGAATTGATTCGAATATTAAGTCTAATTGGTTACAGGTAGAGTAAAAAATTATATCGCAATGTTTTTCAAAAATTAATGTATAATTTCACAACTTTTTCTGCAGTGGACTTTTAAAAAGATTGTAATGGTAGTCCTTTTCCTGAAGACACCTGCATTCCCCAGAAGAAAATGGCTTTGTTTCCCTATTTCTATCTAATCAGTAAAGCACTCTATAAAAGATAGGGGAAGAATTATGTGCCTAGATTTATGGGGGACAAGTTTTTAAATTCACTCAAATATACCTTGTTGTTTCTTTATCATATTCTGTTCAAACATTTGTAGTTAAGGGATAGACTTTCTTGTGTTCAGCCAGGGCTTGGACTGGGGGCGTGAGTGAGGTGCCTCCGGTAGCAAATTTAAGGCGGCGTTTGCTCTCAGCGCCCTTCAGGTGCACGACCCAACCATAGGGACCCACCTGACTACAGCACGGGTCAGTCAGTCCAGGACGTGGGGGACTTTTGCTCTGGCTTGGGACCACTAGCACACTGTACCGCACTGCATTCATCCATCAGCCCACTCCACCAATCTTTTCTGAGCATTCGATATGGACTAGGTACTACTCAGGTATTCCATGAACGAAAGTGATAAAATTCCTTGCCCTCGCATTCCAGTAAGGAAACATAACAAAAGGCATAGCCAGTAAGATATGGCATGGTACGTCAGAATGGGATGAGTCTCTGGCTTAATAAAGAGAGAAGGGGGAAAGGAAACTGGGGGTACCAGAAAGAGCTACAATTTTAGATGGAGGTGTCTAGATTTATGGGGATCAGTGGGCATCAGTCAGAAAAAGACATTTGGGCAATTACTGGAGGGAACTGTGGAGTGGCCCAGGCAGATATTTGGTGGGAAAGTGATCCAGGTATCAGGAACTGTCAGTGAAAGGCCCCTAAGACAGAAATATCCCTGATATGTTTAAAAAGCAATGAAAAGATAAGGTATCCTGTCAGAGAGATAAGAGAACACAGGTGGGACTTGCTATATGTACATTGTAAGGACTGCAAATTAAATTCTGAAAGAAATAAGGAGCTGCTATGAAATTATGAGCGGAACTGTTCAGATAATCTACCTTAGGTTTCGCAGGAGCATTCTGACTGCTTTGTCGATCAGGACTATAGCAGAGGGCAAACACGAAGGCAGGGAGACCAAGTAGGAGGCTATAGTGATATTCTAAGCCAAAGATGATGGAGATTAGACGACTCCGGTAAACACAAGCAGTTGAATTTTCAGCGTATTTTAAAGGTTGAGCCAATCAGAATTGGGGTAAGATAGAGGGGACTCAAAGGTAACTTTCTGACATTTGGTCTGAGCAATTAGAAGGTGAGGTGTCATTTCCATTTTCTGAGATGGAAAAGAATGTGGGTATAGCAATTTTATGGGTGAAAACCTGAATTCGGATTTTGGACAAATGTGAGGCGTGTATAAAGACTTGGTGCTTTTGAGGAGACTGTTAAGTATGTGAGTGCAGAGCCTGGGGGTTGGGAATCCATGGCGAAGATAAATATTTAGGAGTCATCGATAAAATGAGGTTATCGAAATTATGAAACTGGATGATATTACCAAAAGGGTAGAGAGAGAAGGCACCCAGGCACTGAGTCCTGGAGCATTCCAACGGCGAGACATGGGGAGGAAAGAGGAACCACACAAAAACCAAGGGAAAGTGTTATCGGGGAGCCAAGCAGTTACCAGGAGGAGGAGGGATCAGGTGTCAAGTACTGTTTGTCATAAAATTTGACATAAAATTTGACGAGGGACAAGAGTTCACTAGTAGATTAAACAGTGTGGCAACCAGCAGCGTGAGTGGAGTCAGGTGAGAAGGGAAAGCCTCATGGGAGTAGGGTCAAGAAAGTAGTGAAAGGATGGGAAACAGTAAAAATAGACAAAATTTTAAAGGAGTTTAGATGTTAAGGGAAACTTAGAGAACCAATGCAATGGCTTTTAGCAGAAACAGTGTCAAAAAAGTATTTTAAAATAAGATCTGAGAAATGAAAGATGGCAAAAATACTAGCATATTTCTATGCGGATAGAAACTGGTTCTTGTCAATATGATTACTCTGCTGTAGACTCTGCTATTATCATCCTATTTTATCAGAAATATACTTCTATACACACCAAGTAGTTTAATGTTTTTTATGGAATAAATGTATTTGGGGTTATTTTAATATTAAAAGAACCTGGTGGATGATAACATGCAAGTTCAAAAGCTAGAATGCAATCCTCTAGGCTGGGGAAGTTGGGTGAATACAGGTCAACAAGTCAAAGAATTCTAAAGAAAGTGGAGGAGATAAAGCTATCGGCCAATAAAACAATAATTGTATGTTAATGAAAAGTAACAAATTGCCATGTTAGAAATTTATCACCATAGGGACCACGCCATAGTGGTCCCTAATTCAGTTATAGCTTCAATATGCAGGAAATATACTCACTAATGTCTTGAAAAGTAATCGTTTTTCAAAAGAATCTCCTAAAACAGAAGTGAAATCTCTGGAATCAAGCAAATCTAGCAGGCACGAACTCATAACTAACACAATTGCATGCATGATATATCACATTAGTTCACTGTTCTACGTGAAATTTCTAACCTTGTTAGAATGGTAAGAAATCCAATCCCAGTCATCGCTGAGCCCCCAGTTCCCTCAGGCTTAGGCCAAAGTCTTGCTGGGGCTTACTCAGTCCAGCTCGTTCAGGGAGACCCCATTAGCTTTACATCCATGGCCATGGATGGATCAAGGCCCTTGAAAATGGGTGCTCACAAGCATCTTTGAGAAGTTTAGAAGCTAACATTTCTTCCTACTTAAATGCGTTTTTACTCAGACCTGTCTTCTAGGTAGAGAAATGGCAGCAAAGCAGGAGTAGCTGCAGGTCCCTGAAACAACAACAACAACAACAACAACAACAACAACAACTCAACACTGTTTTTCAGTCTTAAACAATTTCTCCCTCCCTCAGACTGAAAATTTCTAAATCGGTCAGCTTCGGTAAGTCGCACCGCAGTAACAAACACCTCAGGGGCTTACAGCACAAAGGTTTATTTCTTGCTCAGGTTTCCTGTCGGTTGGAGATTGGAGATGGCTTTAATTCATATCTTCTTCATTAGTGGACCCAGGTTGCCAGAGCTGCCACTAACTGGTCTCGTGGCAGATGGAAAAGAATACCATGCCATGGAATAACCCATACGATCTTTTGTTTGGAAGTTTTGTATATCTCTTCTACTTAAAATGAATCATCGAAAACACATCATGGAGCCAAACAGATGGGTAAGGAAGTAAACTACTCACTGGGAGAAACGTTGTAAGAATTGGGAACAATAACACAATCTACACACTCACCCTCTGGGGACATTTTACAGAAACAAAATGTCAAGTCTCCTGGAGGTAAAGTAATGATGGCTAAATTAACCAATTAGCATTTTTTTCCCCACTGACTCAGTTTGCTATGCCAGCAAGTGCTTTGAGGGTATATAGATGCTAGGGAAAATTTTGGAGAGTGGGGTCTAATGATTCTCTAACATTACCAATCAGGCTCCAATCAAGCATTTAACACGTATTAACTCATCTGAACCTTAAAAGAATTCCATGAGGTAGATTCTGTTTTTACCCCTGTCCCCTTTCTATAAAGGAAGTGAGGCATAGAAATAAAGTCGGCTCTTAAGGAAAATCAAGTAATAACTTATGGGTGCAAGGTTAGGACTCTAGGTGTTTAGCTCTAGGACCTGAGCTCTTAAGTAGTGTCCTGCAGGACTACTGCAGGTTAGATCCACTCACAATTCTTAGGGGGTTCTAGAGAATCAGTGGCAACCATCCTATTTTATTCTATATAACATCCTTCTACACATGTCTGAAGAGGCGATTTTTTTCCCCGTTTCCTTTGCAAAAAGTCTTGCCGTGCCATTTTAGATTAAAGCCCAATTAAGGGAATAAAACATTCGTGCTATTGATCTTTCAGTAGGCAGGTCACAGCTGCAATCATTTACTCCTCCTAGAAGGCAGTTATCTTTCTAGATGCTCAGCTGTGACCTTTCATTCATCCATAGGGATTTCCGAGCCCACAGCCCAGGCCCTAGCGTGCCTTTCTGTGTGCCGAGAATTACACACACATCGTGGAGACTGTACATGCAGATCTCGCGGGAGAAATGTCTGCCAGTTGCCCTCTTCCTTCCATTTCCCCTTCTTTCCCCTACACCTGATGAGAGTAGCTGGGGTGACACACTGAACTAATAGAGTTTATAAAAGCAATAACCCAGAGTGCTTCGTTCCTAGGACTCTCCCTTTCTCTGTCACCTGTGATTGTGATGTACTGGAAGAGAGTCCATTTTTCAGGGCAAAATGCCACACTGCATTTCTGTGTTTTCCTCCTTACTTCACACATACGTGAACACACAAATCCCAACATAAACACACAAAGGCATGTGTGCATGCATGCAGGCATGCCCACATATTCCTCCTGATCTTTTGTTTTCTAAGAGCTTCACCTTCTGAGTGTTAAATGCCAAGTTGTTGAACACAGTGCTAGGCAGGACTGCCTCTAGAAGTAGCATCTGAAACAGAGAGGGATGGGGGCCAATTCTATATATTCCATTTCTTTCTTTCTAAAGAGATTAAAATTTGAGTACATAATTAAAATCAGCCAGCTGTTATTCCTTTAAAAACTAATTAGTGTAAATATAAAATAGAAATGTGCTTTCTTCATTCCTCTGTACCACAACTCACGGCAAGTTCTGCACAGCATCAGGATCTTCCCTTGCTGTTACATACCCCATTTGCTATCATTAGGAAATACAATATTCTGTAATTAAAATATCCTAAAACAGAAGGATTTTTAAGAAATATTCAGATCCATAAGGGGAAAAAAAAGATACTGAATCCCTACTTCATAACTTTCACCAAAACCAATTTCAGATGCATCAAGGCTTAAATGTGAATGCCAAAACTTTAAAACTTTTAGAAAGAAATCCGAAAGTATATCGCCATGACCTTGGAGGTAGGGAATGATTTCTTAAGAAACAACAGAAAGTACAAACTATCAAGGAAAAGACTGACCAATTTGACTTATTACAATTAAAAATTTTGCTCACTGAATGATTCTGTTAAAGGTGGCAAAGATAAGGCAGAATTAGGAGAAGGTATTTCCCAAACCTAGTAATTATATACAGAAAAACATCAAGAACTTACCTTGATGAGTTAAACATGGAAGCCCTCTGTGTGGTGGTCATATGAAAATAGAGGTCACAGGACAAGAAGGAAATAAAGAGAAAGGGAGCAAGAACGTTTTAGGAAGAGGAAAGACTAAGTTCAAAGGCCATGAGGTGGAGAAAGAGCAGTGAGGCTGGGAAATAGAGAAGAAAGGGGCGGGGGATGGGTTTGGAGAGGCAGGCAAAGACCAGAACAAGCAGGGTGGTATAAGGAGAAGCCGAAATGAGGTTTCATCGAGCACACCTGGCTGCTATGCGAACCGTAAACTAGGGGCTCAGATTACTTGTGGGGGAAGACCATGGTGCCTCCAGAATCTAGTAGAGAAACTGTCATAGAATCCCAGACAGGCAGCCACTGGTTACGGGCGTACTCTCCAGTAACTCTGGAGATGCTACCTGGCTTCCTATCCCAGCTCTGCTCTTTATAAGCTCTTTGACCTTGGGCAAATTGTTTAGGCTGTCTGTGTCTCAGTCTCTGACACTGCGAACTGGGCAGTAACAATGGCCTGTAGGTGTTCTTAACCTTTCTGCACCTGTGTCTTAGGCAATCTGGTGAAACCTATGGATGCTTTCTTAGATAAAATAATTTTAAATGTGTAAAATAAATTAGGGTTCCAAAGGATACTAAATATCTCAATCCTATATATTAAATATATATCTTTACTAGCTATTTTTGGTGTATGGCAACTACTATAATTCTGAAGTCATGATAAGTGAAAATAATTTTCAAGACATCTATAACAATTGTAATGTGATACAAAAAAAATCGCAATTTTTACAGGTTATAAAGTCACAGATACTGCCAGTTCTACTGTGTGGTTTGTTGCCTACATTCACAATTGAAGGAAATATTAATTTTCAGTTAGAGCTTACTGAAACTTAAGATATACAGGGGTACGCAAAAGTAGGTTCACAGTTGTTTATAAGGAAAAACACATGCAGGTTATGATTATTACAATAGCTTTATTAACTCAAAAGAATGTCACAGTGGCAATGTAAACCTACTCTTGCCCACTCTGTATGTGCATCTTTAGACAGAGATCTATATTTAAGGACATCTATTATTTACCTATCTTTCTTCCTATCATTTTTCTGTATTTCCAAGTTGAAGGACTCTGAATTCTAACCAGTAACCTCTTGGACACACATGGATCCCTGGATGAAAGCCCCCTGTCTTGGTCTGTCTAGGCTGCTACAACAGGATACCATAGACTGAGTGGCTTATAAACAACAGAAATTTATTTTTTTTTAAAGATAGAAATGTTTCAGGTTTTCCAAAAGTAGAATGAGGGAGCATAAGCTCTCTGCTGGGATAAAATATGTTCCCGGACTTGCCTACAGTTCTTTATTTTATGAATGGAAATAAATTTCTCTAATCTCTCGTAAAAGTAAGCCATGAAACTATGGTGGTAGCCCAGTGCTTCAGGGTTCCTATCTTCACACTCTCTTCCTTTCAGAACTCTACAATCTTTCAAGCTGTTAATTGGTGTTTTGGGTTGAAATTTTAGGAGTATAGCAAAGGGCGGAGAAATGAGAGAGGAAAGGGAAGAAAGTCAAGAAAATATGTGTAATAGAGCAGGTTTCCACTGAGGGAAATTGGGAGATACTTTAAAGAACATGCTTTTCACTCAAATGTTGTTTCACCCAAGGAACAAAGCTAGGGTATTAACTCTCCAGTTGAAGAACTCTGATTTCTAACCACTAACCCCTTGACATATGGATTCCTGGATAAAAACTCTGATTCAGTGATTAAGGGCTGTTCCCGGGGGCCTTAAATCCCTAGCACTTTCACTTGCAGAGCAAGAGAATACTCTCAGGTGCTTGTAGTTATGGGCATGCACTGAAGTTTTTGAGTTTTGAGGGGATATGGGCAGGGCACCAATAGTGTCACTGCAACTGGTACAACATTATAAACAGTCATCTGGTTAGATCATTTTGGAATGTGTAAAAACAATAGCTAGGTTGCCCAGCTTTTCACGTCCTTTCATGTGTTTTTATATAATGAATCACTAAGAGGG
Source organism: Mormoops blainvillei (assembly GCA_004026545.1). Lineage (NCBI taxonomy): Eukaryota > Metazoa > Chordata > Mammalia > Chiroptera > Mormoopidae > Mormoops > Mormoops blainvillei. Next base: position 67,099 of record PVJD01001150.1, read on the forward strand.
GGTTACTTTACTCCAAAACTCCTTAGTCATATAATGTCTACTACACATCTCACTTTATTGGTTTTATAGATGTATTATGATCTGATGTATTATATTGCTTATTTTTGATAACTTGCATATTAATTAGCTCACCCCCACTGGAATATAAATTCCATGAAGTAGGGACTTCGTCTCTCTCTCTCTTTTTTTTTTTTTTTACTATATGTGATTTATACCTCACATAAAATATAATTAAAAATAAAAAAAGAACTGCACCCAAATATTAAGAAATGGAAATTTTCACTTCTCAGAAGAAGATATCATAATGAAGATTAGAATATTAAGAAGTAAATGGCAATAAAAACACTACATATAAATATTCATGGATGTAGCTGTACTTAGAGGAAAACTTAAAACATAAAAAAATATATTTGAAAGCAGAAAGTTTAAAGATTAAAAATTAATGAGTTAAACATTTACTCAAGAAAATACATTGGAAAGACACTAAAACGATCCCTCTCTCTTCCTTGTACACCAGTCGTGAAGCACGCACATTCCCAAGAGTTGTGTTTAGTCTGCCCAGCTGCCGCCCACATGGCTGTTGCCCTGAGGCTGTGGCCCATCCGAGGCCGGTAGCTTCACTTCCTACAACAACGTTTGTTTAGTATTTGCCTGGCAGCATCACTTCTTCTTCTTCTTCTTTTTTTTTTTTTAAGATTTTTAATATATTTTTTACAGAGGGGGAGGGGAGAAAGAGGGAGAGAAACATCAATGTGCAAGAGATACATCAACCAGTTGCCTCACACACCTCCAACTGGGAACCTGGCCCGCAACCCAGGCCTGTACGCTGACTGGGAATCAAACCAGCGCCCCTCCAGTTCACAGGCCAGTGTTCAATCCACTGAGCCACAGCAGCCGAGGGGAGCGTCACTTCCTGTAACAATGTTTGCTTAGTATTTGCCTGGCATATATATTTCCATCCTTTAGCTTTTTCTCTTTTTGTCATCTTATGTCTACATAACAACTATTCTAAATGGAATATAGAGCTACTTTTTAATTATTTATTTTTAAAATTTTGTTTATTTATTTTTTTGCATTGACATTTAGTCCCCTCATACCCACCTTCCTGCCCACAATCGCCACACTGTTGTCCAGGTCCATGAGTTCTTTTTCCTTTTAGCTACTTTCTAGAAATGCAAACTGAGACTCTGTCTTTGAACTGGTAACTTTAGCACATGCACATTTATTGTGATTAATCATATATTTAGATGTATTTCATCCAATTATACCTTGTATATTCATTAAATAATATTTTTTTTCTTTGATTTCACTCCTGTTTTCTACTGGTTTGAGTTTCCTTGCCTTCCATATCCACCTGACTCATTTATGAGTTATACAACTTAAGACTATATATGAATGTGAGGTTTTCTAGGATACATGTGGTCTTGCTGGGGGAAGCACAAGCTAAATGGTGTCCACAGAGCTTTACCACAGATGAACTTCCTTTGGTTTGTCTTCTGAGATGGCACTTGTGGAGACGGCGTCCTTCAGGTCTGCATGGATGGTTGTAGAAAACAACCAGAACAAATCTCAACAGCAAAAGTCTATGAAAGAATGGAAATGATATCTGGAAAAATGAAAGTAAATATCTGATGGTTGGTTTTTTGCCATTTTGAGTAGAGGATAAATGGACTTGTTGAAAACCATTTTGACTAATGACTTTTGCTTGGGTTCTAAGCTTTTCATTTATCACTTTATAAAAACAATCTTTTAATTGCTTTAAATGCTGACACAGAAAAGAGAAGCTGTCTAGCCTTTGACCAAAAATTGCCTTAAAAAGTGTAAGTTTATATTTATTTAAAGTCCTTGGGACTTGTATGCACCCCACCCGAAACATACAGGTCTTTCATCTGTTCTAGAAAAACTTTTTTCAATTATTGAATACTGATTACATTGAATATTGCCAATACCCATTCTCCCCGTTCTCTCTTTCTTAACTCCTTTACATAATGCTGAACTTTCTTATCATATCTTCCATGGTGCTTAGACTCTCTTACATTTGTTCCATCTCTTCAGATCTCTGGAAAATTGCTCAGACCTCTCTTCCGTGGGACCAGATCTCTCTTCAGACAGGTCTAATCTGCTAATTCTCTTGGCTATTGAGGTTTTATTCAAGTCACTCTATCTTCCACGTATAGAAATTCTAGTTAGATTTTTCTTCATACCTGCTTCTGGTTTTTTCCAGTGCCTCATTTCCCAATGGGTCCTTGCTCCACCATAATTTCAGACATGTACGTGTGTGTGTGTGTACAACATTGTCCAAGTATCCCAAGTTTTGAGGGGTATTAATCCTGCTGGTTGTTGTGCCTGAGGACTCTGGCTCAAGGTGGGTCTTTTTAAGGTATATTTTGTAACTGCGGCCAAGAATCAATGTTCAGTGTCTTGTTTTCCATATAGGAATCCTTCGTCTTTCTTTTAGTTATATCTCTCTCATGTTTGTGTGCATGTGAGCACATGCGACTGTATATGTGTGATTTCCTGTTAAGTGCATCAGGGAGAAACATTAAAATAAATTCGTCCAGCTATACAGCTAGTTGTTATGCGAGAGTCTCTAAATTAGCTTAGTTTGCCGAGTAGCTAGAATTGGAAGTCAAATTAGACTACTGTCTGCATTTTTCAGATCAACTCTCTTAGTATCTATTAACAAATCTATATTTCGTGACACTCATTACTTGGAGCTATTCTGTGGACACTTCAATTATTTAACATGGCTTAGTAAAGACACTTGGTTACAACATAGTGGTTAAAAAAAAAAAAGCTTTGGAGTTAGATTGTCACTACTTAGAATCCCAGTTTTATTCACTAGCTGGTAACTTCGGCCAGGTTCCTTAATCTTCCTGATCCTTGGCTTCTTCATGTGCAGAAAGAAAAAAGATAAAAGATATACCTTATTGAACTGTGGAAAAGCTGTACATGAAGCACTTAGCAGCATGCTTGGCATACAGTATAAATTCAAGAGAGGTTAGCTCTTCTTCTCTTGAACAGAGATGACTTTCTGAGACATCTTAAGCATCTATAAAGTGGCAAGTCATCTTCACTGCATTCAAAATTAGGATCTAAGAGAATACATTCCAACTCAATTAAATTCAGCAAAACTGAATGAGCACCTGTTGTATACCACATGTTACCCAAAGGTCCAGTTCAGGCTATTCTACTGAATGACTGACAAGTCATGTCACTTCCTGTGGCCACGGTGCCCTCAGAGTAAGGGGAAAAAGATGGTCCTCCTGGTCTCTGCTAGCTCTTAAACATTTTAAGAGTCAACATGTTGTCAGAAGACTGGAATATTCACAATCTATTTATAATGGTCAAACCTATTTCATAAATAGATTCAGAAAGCTATAAAAACTGTCTTTCCTTCTATTTTTTATTTTTCTGGTAAGTTCCCAAAACTCAGCCTTGGAGAATTGAACTTGAGAACACCAAGGAGAGGCTGGGGAGCAACTTTGCAATTGAGTGATTGCAGAGTGTCCAGTGCAATCTGACAATGACATTTCAAAAATCAATTCAATGATTCCCATCCATCCTTTATCTCTAGGGAGGTGTACTTCTTGTCAGCTATAGCTTTTCAAGAAGTTATTGCCCAGATTTTTATAAAAAGAATGAGATACATTTGAGTTGTCATGACTGAAAGAGCTTGGATCAACTGGCACTTCACTCTAGCAGGAGTTAATTCAAAATAGACATTCATCGCCTTTATCACTTTGCTCAGGAGAACTGCAAAGCTACAAAACATGCTAGCAAAATCCCTTCAAAAGAAAAAAAAACAACTGTTCAGCAACCACTGAATTATTTGCTGATCTTTTATGCATGGAACATAGAAATATAACTCTACTTTCAATATCCCCTTGACTGAAATATGTATTATTTGATTTTAATGTAGCAAACCTAATCTATCAGCTTCTGACAAGAAGACAAACCTCCCGCAGGCAGAGTTGCCTTTGGTTTCTTTGAAACATTGGTATTATTTTTATGCTTGTGTGTCTTCACAGCAGAATAATATTTGCTCTCATTATATTCCCAAGAAAAATTTAATTGTTTTTAAGCCTTTCAGGGGAGAAAGTAATAATAATACAGGTAATCAAAACATAAAACATGGTTCAATTTCACTATCATCCCCCAACATTGCTCCCAGTGTAACATGTACCAAAAGGGACTAATTCAGTAGATAAACCCAGCAACTATATTATGTATTAGACACATCAAAACAACATTAGTTTGCAAATCCCTCCTGAACCCTAATAAAATCATTTCTAGTAACAGAGCATAGAACTTAACAGTAGCTTCTTAGAAGAGTATGATTTCTGTCTATCTAGATTAAAATATTTCCCTAGTTAGTTGTCATGGAGAATTAATTTATAATGAGGGTTATATAAACAAGGTTGTAATAGCTCCTTAGAGAAGACTATTCTATGGATTATAACCAGAACTGAACAATTCAAGGCCTTTGCTAGGACATCAGATTTATAATAAAAGGCAAGTGACAGTCTTTTGGTTCACAGTATTTCTTAGCTTCAACGGGAAGCATGTTTTGTGTAAGATTCTTTTGACTCTGCCAGCACTTTTGTGCCTTTCTAAATCAGAGCTACAAAATTATTTATTTATTTATTTTGTGTGTGTGAATCTTCTGTACTGTATTTAAAAATGACCAAATTAGACAAGTAAAAATCCCTAGTCAGCTACACAAATGAATCAGGATAGGTAGGCTGACTGTCACCTCTAGGGTCACATGGCCTCATTCTGAACTTCCATCCACCTACGGACGACAGCATATTGGGCCAGGATGTGTGTGTGAGAAGGGGTGTGTGTGTGTGCACACACTTGCATGTGCTGGGGGTGGGAAGAAGGAGTTAGAAGTGTTTCAAACATAGAATGACGAATGTGAAGATTTGGAGTCAAGGAAACTCATGACGTGCTTGAAATACTGAAAAGTTTTAACTAGAGTAAGGTACAGTATGATTTGATGAATGGGTAGAGAAAAGCTGGGGAGAGGTAAATTTGCACCAGGACTCTGGGGATATAAGAAAAATCATATTTCTTTATATTCTAAATTTTTAAAAAATGTGTCAGTCCTTATCTCCTAAGGATTGAAGAATATCTATTCTCGGTCACATTTTTAGGGGTAATCCTTCCCTCTTCCTGGAGGATTCATATTCCAGAAAGGCTGGAGTGGGACCTCTCATGTTTCATCTGGCTTCGCTGCTGCCTCCAGTGCTCTTGGCTGGGCTTCCCCCTCTCTGAAGGCCAGGGTCTCTTCATCCATGACAAACCCTCCACAGGCAGGCTCATTTTCCATGGATCCCAAGACATGGGGCTCGGGGCCCAGCATTCCAGAACACATATGCCTGAGGCCCTCCCGCCCACTATGGCCATGAATGTAAGCAGAGTCCTGGCCCCTGACACTCATGAAACCCACTGCTCCTCTGTACCTCCAGACTGGGCCACATTCCTTTTCTTCTCAAAGTTCCTATTTCTATCTTCTCCTCTACAGACCCACGCCTCCCAAACAGGCATTCAAAGAAATCTTTAGTGACATTCTGGGGAACAGAGGAATTATTAATCCCTGCTGTTACTAAGGCAAGGAGTCCAGAAGACGGATGCTTGGTTGTCCTTGGAGAAGATGAATGGAAGAAATGTTAGCTTTTTATTCTTTGGAGTCTCCTACAGTAGACTTAACATAAGATAATAAAGTGATATCAAAATGAACTCGACTGCTGTCCAAGTCACGTTAAGAAGTTTGAGCTTTATCTTCAGGGCTGGTCTCAGTTGCTTACTGTCAAATGAGATGAGAGGAAGGAGCAAAAACCTTGGTACTGGATCCATCCTTTTGGGGGTCCCATACAAGGGTTTCTAGAAAGCTCCATCTGGAAGGTGAAGGACCATCTAAGGTAATGAAATGCAAACTCGGGCAAGGAGCCTGCATTAGGACCCAAGGCAAAGGAGAAGCCGGACATAACAGGGGAGGACCGGACACAGATAGGGGGATATAGGGAGAGACAGCAGTGGGGCACAGAGGCCAGGGTTAGGGAAGGACAAGGGAAAGTTCCCACTCTCTAAGCTGATGAAGATGCTGGACAAGTTACTTAGGAAGAGCAGGCGTTACCTTTCCAGCATGGGTTAGTAAACGCAGCGTCACACCAGAGGCACTTCAGTGCTCCAGCCACGGCAGGGAGGAGTGGCAGCTCTTTCGACGCCTTCTGCTTCAAGCACAGGATGCTTCTCAGGTCTGGGCAAGATGCTGAACTTGCCTATGACAAACGGGGATAATAAAGCCTACTACATAGAGTATTTGTAAATATAAGAGATAACATGTCTAAACATGTCTAGCACAGTTCTGGACACAGAGCAGGCACTTCATAAATGATCATCTTATTTTACTATGTCAGCATTTCTCCGAAAGCCACGTATATACATGTACATGACCATTTCGATTTGCCACATAAAACACAATTGTCTTCTTCCTGCTTTTTTTTTTTATTGCTCTTCTTTTAAAGAGACTGGCCAGTACTATGTTTCTTCATATTAAATACACATTTTCTATGAATTTCCACTACGGAGGTCAGGTATTCTACACCCCCAAGGTAGTTGTAAGAGAATTTTGTATCCAGCTCACTGGAGCATTCCATATTCCACACCTACATAAAGAACAATTTTGGGATTTTACATGCGTCCATGAATGAGTCATAACTAGATTAAAAAAAAAAAAACTGAGCAAACTGAATTCACACCCCTTGACACTGAAGCCCGGGATTTGCCACGTGCTTTCTTCTGACCAGTTGCCTTTTGGGGGGACTAAACGTTTTCTTGTCTGAGATAATCCCACTGGAATTAACAGAATTAGAGGAGGGGTATGTTTCCAAGCCTGCCTCTTGGTGGGTGTCCCATGACCTCAATGTGTGCTCTGGGGCAGACGATGACATTCCACTCGGTTTCAGGAGCTGCTGAGCTAGTGCCGCTTTCAAGGAGCAACTGACCTCTTCCTTTTCTGGTCAACTGTATGTTAAGAAAAACATGGACTTATTTGGAAGTCCTTCATGTGCTCAATACACGAGCACAACGAATGTTAGTCACAGATGCGGGAGGCCTGAAAGAAACAGTGATATCTGCCCCCCCACCCCCACCCCCGCCTCCACCCCCTTCTTCAGGCCTCCAAGGGAGCTTTAACCTCTCTCACAGGGCTTTCAAAGTTGCAACTCTTAATGAAAAAAAACAAAAAAACAAACTTTTTCATTGAGCGACATAACATGCGTATACAAAAAGAGTATACAATGAGAGTTCATTTTAGACACTAACGAGGTGCACATCGATGACGCTTACCGCCCAGGGTGGAGCCATGGAGCGTTGTCATAAACGTCATGCCTGAGCAGAGCCTTCTCTGTGCTCCTAGCGGATGCGGCCACTGTCCTGCATTTTCTGTTAATTGTTCTTCTTTTCTAAAGGGTTGTGTAACTCGGGACTTACCGGAGAAAGAGAAACAATAGGGTGTATGGAAGTATGGAAAACGATTTATTGTAAGGAATTGGCTCACGCAATGGTGGACACGATTGAAAGAGCCGCGGGCTGAGTCAGCAAGCTGGGAACTCGGAGAGCTGGTGGCCGTCAGCTTGAGACCAGTGTTTCAGTGTGAGACTGAAGGCGGGGGGTGGGGGACATCCCAGTTCAAAGGCCACCAGACAGAAAGAACTCCCTCTTACTCAAGGGAGAATCGGCCTTTTTGTTCTATTCAGGCCTTGAGTGGTTGGGTGAAGTTCACCCACATTAGGGAGAGAAATCTGCTTTTCTCGGTCTACAGATTTAAATATTAATCTCTTTTAAAAATACCCTCACAGAAGCACCCAGAATCATGCTGGACCAAACATCTAGGGACCTCGTGGCCCAGTCAAGTTGACATGTGAAATTAACCATAACAATGGATATACCACCTATGAATGTGTACCTAAATAAGTCTTTTAGTTTTATCTTATTCTGGATCATTCTGCATGCAGTTTTCTACAGTTTTCTTTCACTCAGCATCATGCTTGTAGCATGGTTGATTCATGTACTTTATTTCTGTTTCCCCTCCTTTACATTGTATTTCACTGGCTGACAAACTACAATGTATTTATCCATTCTGTTCTTGATGGATATTTGAATTACAGTCTTTTTGTTTGTTTGTTTTGTTTTGTTTTTACAATTCTAAAAATACCTGCTAGGATTATTCTTCTACATGTCTCCTGTTTCTTTTTGGTTGTTATTCATATCAACTCTATCTCTATACTAGTTAAGATACAGGCCAAGCTGCTATAGTAAAGGCCCGACAAGTGTGGCTTAAACAAGGTAGAAGTTATTTCTGTCTCCCAAAATAGCGTGAGTATGAGCAATCCTGGGTTGATATGATAGACACCCAGTATGCCTACCCAGCTATGTCCATACACGCTTCTTACTGCACATAACACAACCTTCTCTCCCCAAGGACAACAAGCCATCCATGAAGTGTAGACTCCTGAGTGATGCCCCATTCACTCCATCAGGTCTGGCTCTATGGGGCCAGCCATCAATGGAGTGGTCCACCAAACAGGACCAATGAAGCCTGTTTATGTGCTCACCCTCATCCCCTCCCCCACCCCACACGTGGTGGAGAATGAATAGGATGTTGCAATAAAAACTCCTCACTGAGAAAAGTGATACCCACAGGACAAGTTAAATGCTGGTGGGCAGGCCTTGTGATTTCCCGTCCTGGCAGCGCAAGAAGATCCTTGCTTAGTCCACGTGGCAGCTACTGTTTCATGCATCTGGCAGGAACCCTTTTGTCCTTTGTCCTCTGGCTTTGCTGTTAGAAAGTGCTTCCCTGTCTGTTAATTGTCGCATGGCCTTATTGAGGTGGCTGTTGGAAAATTTGCCTCCTTGATGAGGTGATGGTATTACAGCAATTCCTGCTCATCCAGACATGAGGATTTGGGAATGGTTTGAAGGATTAATAAGGACATATTTGTGCAGGCCAGGCTTGTGGGTTTTTTGGCAAAGTTTCCTAAGACTTCTTAGGTTGCTTGCTTCTGGTCAGTTCCACATTCGAGTGACCACAGCCAAAGAGCTTATGTAACACAGGGCTATTCAAGCAGTGTGCTGGCACACTGTTCAGCCACAAATACGTTATGAACACATCCAGGGCAGTCTTAACCTTTGCCTCTGTTTGGGATGATTGGAGCATGAAGATGGTCACCACTGGCTGTGAGTAGCCTCATTCATGAATCTGTACAGGCTACGAATATTGTATTATGAGTGTGTGATATGAGAAAGGTTAGAAAGTATAACTTGAGTTTTTTGGTTCTGGAGTTTTATTAAGGATCTCTGTGCACTGCCAATCTCGCTCTGCTTCAATTTATTGACAGCTTCCTTGAAGTCGTTCAAAATAAAAGAATAGAGAGGAAAGCCTGTGTCAGTATGTGAAAAACCTGCTAAAGTAGCTGAGGAGACAGATTTACCAAATGATCTGCTGCAGGCCCCCGATTTCCAGCCTGCGATGTCTGCATTGTCAGAGTCTGCAGTGCACCTTCCAAGCAAATGTCACCTCAATTCTGTTTCTGCAGCTCCACTTCTAGGGACTAAATTTGTATTTGTTATGATACACATTTATCAAAGACTCAAAACGACAGTGGCTTGAGCCAGATCGTTTACTTCCCTTGCACTAACGGTTATCATGTAAGCAATCCCAACTGTTCATAGTGCTCAGGGCCCACACTCCTTCTATTTTGTTGCTCTTCCCCTCAACGCACAGCCTCCACCTTGCGGTCCGTCTCTAGTTCTTACCTTCCTGCTCCCATTGCAGCCAGAACAAACAAGAGATGGGTCCTTTCCTTCTAAGGGCATGATCCAGAAGGTGTACTTGGCACTTCTGTACTTTTTCCTTTAGCAAGAACTTGGTCACATGACTGCTCCCGGGTGTCAAGGAAATGGGCAAAGGTAACCTTTACTCTTGAAGGCCTGTTTAAAAGAAGGAAAAGTAGATATTGGAGGGAAAATAGCCAGCTCTACCACAGTCTTTATGACTTTTTTCTCTGCTTGATCTGCACTTACTGAGTATGCTCTTAAAAGTCTTCTATTATGCTGGTGCATTCGCCAGTTTCTCATAGCATTCTGTTAAATTTTGCTTTACACATTTCTAAGCTCTGGTACTAGGTTTATACAAAGTTAGAAATGTTCTCTCTTCCTGGTGAAATTAACTATTTCTTAACATGCTGTGATCTTTGTCTCATAATTTTTATCTTTATCTCATTTCTTAGAATTTTTGTCAAATTTGAATTTGTCTAAAATTAATGTTTTTAACCTCCTTTCTTGTGGTTAGTGTTTGCCCCTTATATCTCTATTATTTCATATTCAACATTTAAATTTATTATACAGTGTTTTTTTATAAATAGCATACAGCAGAATTTTTTGCTGATACTCAGTTAACTTCCCAGTACTCTATTACAGTAATTTATTCATCTAGTGTTCTATCAGCATTTGGGCTGTTTCTAGTCTTTTGTTATTACAAATAGAGCTGTAATTTTTAGCCACATACTGATATCAATATGTATGTTTTACTGGTGTATGTGTACTGGGTAAATGTATATGTAATTTTAGGAGATATACTCCTTCACTGGGGTCAGAGCTTTTCGTAAAACCCTCAGCAGCATTTTAGGACATCTGTTTCTCCACAACCTCACCAGCAGTGGAAAAAGAGGCACTTTGGTCTTTTCACCAATTTGGTAGCAGCAATGCTTTACCTCGGCGTACTTTTATTCTGATCGAAGTTTGTCATCTTGCTCTATGTTCAACAGTCATTTGAATTTATTTTCTCTATGAAGTGTCAGTAATACTTTTTGGCCTGAGGATCTTGGGTCTTCACATTTAAATTCAAGCCCCAAAATAAGGTGATTGAAGGCTGTAGTAATGAACTCTCAGAGGAACCTGTTTTCGCTGTTCTGTTTTCACCCAGAGCAGGGGTGAAACTGAAATGACCTCACCTGCGGAATGCAGTCTGGCCAGTTCCCTCTGTGGCATCGCTCCTTAGGGGCCCCTCTCTATAGGGTTCTCACCCCTCTCCTCCTTGTGCTCTAGGTTTGTTTTCTACCCTCCGCTCACACGTGGTCTGTTGAAAACCAGCCTCTGCGACCCCAGGGAGGCAGACCTTGATGTCCACTACAGCTTATTTTGGAGAAAGTACACAATTTTTTATCTCGAGCCTATCATTTGCTCCCTCTTTATCAGCTACTAAACTGTGGTTTTAAAAAAGTGCATGAAAAGCAATTTTACCCATCACTTTCAAGACTTCAGAGTTTCCTTCTTACAAATATATAAATGAGTGTTTGATTAATGTCCATTCCCTTTGTTCGTACAGACTAGAGCAATGACTTCTTTGCTCACCACTGTGCTCCCAGGGCCTAACACAAGACAAGGCTAGTAGAAGATCCACAGTCATGTTTGAATGAATGAGCATGAATGTGAACAACATAAAGGTCTTGGAGATGAATGGGACAGCAGCGTTACCTGGGATGGTGCTAAAAAGCGAGTTTAAATGCTAGGAATACAGCAATACGCTGAGGCAGGTCAGCAGCTCAGGGAGTTGTATGTTTATACCAGGAATGATACTCAACTGAAGCAGTGGCTGATGCAGCAATTTATAAGCAATATACATCAATGGAAAAAGGGGATTACCCATGATTGTTTACTAAAAATAAAATAATAAAGTTATTCCCATCAACCATTTGCAAACTGGAGGCGACCTAACAAGAAAGGAAATCTGAATCAGGCATTGTTAGGGGACAAAAGAGGGAGACATTGAAAGACGCACCCCATGAGTGGCCGAATAAGAGGATGGTAGGATCGAAAAGAGACCAATACCCTGCTTCGTGCAAAGATGGAACAGTGAGGACTGGGTTTATACTCTCCCTGACACACACTCTTAGAGATATAAATAACCAGAAAAATATTTGAAAAAATGTTGTTTGGACAGTAGACAACTGACAGCGTAGGAAAGTGATCTCCAAGAGAGGAGAAACAAGTTAAGTGAGCTCTGCCATTGCCCCAGTTTATGGTTTGGAGAGAGATTCCAGGCACCAGCATGAGAAAGGGAAACCAAGTAAATCCTGGATGTCCCCCCAAATTGAGGAGAGAAAGATGGGACTTACTGAAGGCCAACACAGCTAGAATGTGCCTTCCAGGGTACCAGAGAGGAAGGAATTGCACAGAGTTAGAGCTCTGGAGATCTGTACACGAACCAGCTTATGCAAGTGAGGAGACTACCCAAGGACAGAGAAACAACCACAGGGAGGGACAGATGGGGCCACCCCTGGGGTTTATACAGACCCGGGGTAGTTCCTCTTCCCTCCACACCTGCGAACCTGGAGTGTTGGGTCATGGACTCAGGAGGCTTTTACCTTAATAGTGGGGCAAAATCGGCCCTACAACAAAGGTTCCTCTGGTCCCACTTTACAAACCTTAAAAAGCAAGCCATAAACATATCCAGGAACTTCCAGATAACCTATCTGGATCCTAGCATAAAGTTCATGGGTCCTTTTCAAAATAAAAGAATATCTAGCATCAAGTATATGAAATTCAAAACATCTGGAATCCCATAAAAAATTATCAGACATGCAAAGAAGCAGGAAAATATGACCATGTGAGTGATAGTTCATTAAAACTGACCCAGAAATAATAAACATGATGGAATTCATGCTAAGTACATTGCAACAGTTATTATAACTATAACTTATACTATCAAGAAGGTAGAGGAAAACATCAGCATGGTAAGGAGAGCTATGGAAGATATATGTAATTTTTTAAAAGACACAAATTGAATTTTTAGTTTTAAAAAACATGAAGTCTGAGGTAAAAAATGCACAGGATGGGATCACAGTACATGAAGTTGTGCACAAGAAAATAATGAATTTAAAGATACATCAATAGGAACTATTCAAAATGGAACCAGGAGAGGAAAATACCTGAAAAATGATAAACATCAGTCGTGGGACAACCTTTTGTGTATCTAATACGTGAGGTATGTCCAGAAAGTATCCAGCCACATACTATGAAAGATAGGCACATTTATTGAAGAAGATACAGGATATAAGAAACATCGTACATTGGACAATGACACCACAGTCCCCTTCAAAGTAGGTACCTTACAGCCTCACACAGTTCTGCCAATCATCATCAGCTGCCCATCGTATTTTTCTGAATCTCATTGATGGTCTGAAATCTATTCCTTTTAAAAGGTGATTTTAGTTTGGGGAAGAGCCAGGAGTCACAGGGCACCAAATCTGGGCTGTAGCAGCGCTGAGTTACTTGGGTGATTTGATATTTTGCCAAAGAACTCTGCACAAGACATGATGCATGAGTGGGCTTGTTGTCGTGCTAAAGCTGCCAGTCACCAGTTACCCATGGCTGCGGCCTTCTGAATCATCTGAATACTTTCTGCAGAGGGATGTTCAAGCTTAACACAAAGTTCGATGCAGATTTGTTGCTCTACTCACTCAGTCATTTTGAATGAGATGGCCACACAGTACACATGCTCACTCAATGACATCTACCACCCCCACTGACTAGTACAGTGAAGTCGTCATTTTTCAGGCAGGTGCATTCCAGCCTACTCTCTTTGGTTGCCAGGTTACATCGATGTCGCACAAACCATTCTTATTATATTAACAATAACTGGACTTTTTCCAGACAGACCTCGTATATATAATTTTAATGGAAGTGTTGTATTTCTTGGTTGTAATTATTAGACTATAAGTGTTTTCAAAACTTGCCAAACTATACTATAAGAATAGAGTGATTTCACTGTAGATAAATTATGTCTTAATTTTCAAAACCTGGGAAGGAAATGTGGTCAGTAACAAGGAGTTGGACCAAGCTGAACTCCTAGCAACATAATCTCAAAGGAGCTCACACTGGGTACATCCTCTTCCATGTTCAATGCTTAGGGCTTTTCCTTTTACTTACGACCTCACAGGCAGAAAGCTCAAGGTTCCCTATTCTGTCTCTGCTCTTATTCATGGTGGGAACTTAGACACGTTATTTAACTCCTTTGGGACTCAGTTTACTTATCTTGAAAATGGGAATAAAATGGATTCATTCATTCATGGAGGTAGTCCTGCACTGAACGATACTTACTGAGTGCTGACCACATGCCAGGCGTTATGCTAGACACTAAGTGAAAAGGACACAGTGTTTTCCTTCAAAGGTGTTGATCACAAAATTACAGAATTAGTGAGATCGACAGAAACACCCAGAACTCATCTGGTCCCACATAGGAAATTGAGGTCCCACGAGGGAAAATGACTTGCCCAAGGGTTTTGATTTCATTAGTGACAAAACTCTGAATATAAGCCTAGTCTCCTTGTATAGAAAGCAGATCTACATTCTGTTAATACAACTAATGGTAGAAAGTTGTGATCCGCACCCCCACACCCCCAGTAAATGGCATTTCCTCTTTAATCTTGAGACAAATTTTAAATCATTGGATGCTGGTAGAAGCCAGGCTTTATGGATTATTATTATTATTATTATTATTATTTTACCTGGGCTGTGCTTTAAAAAATTTTAACCTGTACTCCATATTTTAAAAAGCAGGATTTTTACATAAAAGTTGAGATATTCCGTTTTCCTTAAAGAACTTTAATATGTGGCTCTACTGATACTGAAACTCACATGCTGATGAGTCAACAATCACCAAAAATAATTGGCAGCCTCTTCAAACATCCGGGTTCTGGGGTCTCCAGCGGCCACAGCCCTCATGCAGACTCCTCTATTTATGTTACCTGCTTGGCCCCTCGGAGACATTTCATTTTGCAACCTTTGCCTGGAATTTATTTAGATTAATGGTTTTAGTTATCACCCAGTGCATATTATAATTGGACACCTCAGTCTTCCCAGGGGCTTTGCAAGGCAGCCATCAACTCAAAGTGTCAACAAAGTAGGCTCTGCAATAGGCTCTAATGAGACTTGGTGATCAGGAACCTCACGGTAGCAACTAGACTTCTCCGGCCACACTCATAGGTATAGGATGTGAATCACTATGTATAAATAAATGCGAAAGGCATTGCTCTTTGGTTTTGATTTTTAAATTAATTTTAAAACCTTGGATTTTACTTGTACTTGCAATTTAGGAGTTCATATAACAAGAGGTCCTTTCTGTTGCCCTTTGCTGGCCTTTCCTTTCTGGTTTTGCCTTAGAGGTCCATCTAGTTTCATGAACCTGCATTGCCAGGCAGCCCCCAAACACACAAAGATACCAGTAAGTCAAAGCGACTCTAAGAACCGGGCTCTTCCTTTATTGGTGCTACAGAAATGTTCGAGCCTTTGTCAAACAATCTGCCCACATTCTCTGAAGTGTTTTATAAAAGGATAAACTAGATTGTGCTTTAGAGCTGATGGGCCCTGTCTGGATATCCAGTTACCCTTAGTGAGCTGTAAACCCCATTATTACAACTAAATCAAATTGCTACAGCCCATGCCAAAATATGTTTCCACAGCCCATGGAGTGAATGTCTTTCTGGAAAAGGTACAGCTGAATTGTCAGAGCAAGCTGAATGCCTCACATTGCATTTTAATAGAAGCAACTCAGGGGGTCACTGTGCAAATCTAACTTCCATGCCTACTCTTGGCCCTAGACTCAGTGGAATTGGCAGTCTTGGTCTGGTGCTTGTGGTGAAGGGAAAGGAAGAGTTTTTTGCATGGAACTGTATCCCCCCAGATTCATGTCCACTGGAACCTTGGAATGCAACCTCATTTGGAAATAAGGTATTCGCAGATGAAATTAGTTAAGTTAAAATGAAATCGCACTAGATTATGGTGGACTCTAAAACAAATCCCTGGTGTTCTTCTATGAGGAGACACACAGAGAGTGAAGAAGGCCACATGAAGACAGAGGCAGAAATTGGAGTGATGGAGAGACCAGCCAAGGAACACCAAGTACTGAAGCAGGGAAGGGGCAGGAAGGACACGTCCCCAGAGCCTTCAGAGGGCGCATGGCCCTGCTGACACCTTGATTTTGACTTCTCGCTGCCAGAACCATAAAAAAATAAATTTCTGTTGTTTTGAGCCATCTATTTTGTGGTTATTTTTAAGGCAGCCCTAAGAAGGGGATACAAATTGTATTGCAAGCGTGAAATCCGAAGAGAGGGACTGCTGATGCTGTTCAGTACTGGGCTTGGATTGGAAACAAATTCAGGGTAAGGGAAGGCCTTCAGAGTGTATGTGGTCATGACAGAGAAAATGAAGTAGAATAAAGACTTAGCAATGTTCATGAGGACCGTAATACACAGCACATAATAGATGACATATGATATTCAAAAACCAAAAATTGAATACCAAATATCTGAGATGATGCCTTTCCTTTCATCACTGCGGTCTCTATTTGTGGGTAGGGTAATATCCCAAGTGCACAAATCTATAAAACCCACTAAAAAGCAACACTGTAAGGAGCTGGGAGGAAAAAGGGGAGTGGCCAGAAGGGGAAAACCAAAGTGAGAAAGGAGAGAGCGACAAATGTCTTTCCAAGGAGAGAGGTGGAATTCTTACATGGTGTTGCTCGTGTGGCTCAGTCTCAGAGGAAAGTTGCAGTTCAAGGACAGGGTCCATTCAATCGAAACAAGTCAGAAACATCTCGAGTCTTTTATGTGGATACTATTGAACTCCAAAAAAAAAAAAAAAAAAAGTTCCCAATTTCCAGCAATACTTGTTTAAAGCTCCCATTTTTTCTTGTTCTGAACCTTGCCCTCACATGCCACAGTAGCTTTCCTAAAACCTAATTCCCCAAATCCCTCCAACTCTTCCTTTTATGTGTTTTTTTCCAGTCTATGTTCTCATTTTTCTCCAGATTCTCCGTTACAACAGCCTAAGGATCACTGTGGTCAAGCAGGACCTTTCTTGGGGCGGGATGGGATGTGGGGGGCATTGTGAGGAAGTGGATAGATTGAGGCTGTCAAGCCGCTGTCCTCTTGACTAAGTGCGGACATCCAGGAATGAGTGATTTTTATCTCTAACATATACACTGTGGAGGAGGGGTATGGATTATATTTCGAAACATTAACCGATGATTCTTTTGATGCCACGCTCTGGTACTCCAATCCTTCTTTTCCCACATCCTGCAGCTCAAGGTAGAGTTGTAATAGCAGAACTATGAGAGGAAATAGGCAATACTCAGCATTTCAGTTTCAAAATATATGCTGTAAATTGTGATAGAGATGCTAGCTTGAAAGAAAATGTGTTGATCTTTGCCCCTTAAAGAAAGTAGATATTCAAATACATGATATACTAGTGTGTTAAATCCTGTAACTGAGGTGATATAGGTCTTCCGGACTTGTTGGAATGGGGGTGCAGGAGTCAAAGGGAAAGCAAAGTGTTGAGAGGCAGGCAGATGCACCCAAGTGCTGCTTCATCTAGAGCGTGGCCTGAAAAGAATGTAGCCTTGGGGCCAGGGGTCACACCCCTCCAGTCTAACCTCAGCTTTTAGGAACAGTTCTAGTGAGTAAGTGCAGAACCACCTTACAATGGTGGGGTGGCATCCTATGGCAAACGACAGACTTCCTTTGTTAGTCTTCCCACTCTCTGCCTCAAGGGTGATGTAAGAGAAACAGAAATATAGGGAAATTAACACCTCCAGGGGCAATGCTCATCCATTGGGGTAGGAGTGGGGGAGCGAGAGCCAGCGAAGAGACCCTGAGGGTGTCTCCTTAACTTTTGCACCTTGTGTATCTCACTTGCCCCACCCTAGCCCCAGTCACACTTAGCTCTTTCTCTAGGTCTCCATCCCTTTGCTACTAGCAGCGGTGAAGGCGCTCCACTGTTCCTGGTGCCAAGCGATGGCACCCTAGCTCACGTTTCCCTAGCATTCTTCCCACACCTGTGTAAATACTCCCGCTATGAAATTGCTGAAGTTACTCAATTTGAGTATGCCATCAGTTTCCTTCTGATATTCTGAATGATATACAAAGTTTATGTGTTCAATAAGTAATCTTCAGTATTATTTTGGTGGGACAGCCAGCCCCCATGAATGGTCAAGTATTCCAGTCGTTTTTAAAAGAGAGCTATTCAAATGGATGAACTGCTCCAGGACCTGTCAAGATCAGCTGAGATGCATTATTCCTGACCTTGATGATGGAAAGCTGAGGCTTGCATGGCCTCTAACTCGTACCTTGAGAAATGTGTACCCAATTATAGGACAGGCAAACACAAAGATGAATGAGCACAGTATCACTTTGACAAATTAAAGCATGTATAGCTTTACAAGTCAAGGAATTTTTTTCAACCACAGAGTGAAAACTTCTCTCTTAATCTTATACAAATGCTTTTAAAAAGCAAGCTGTATTTGACTGGGGAAAAAAGGAAGAAAAATTAACATTAGCCACCATGGGATCTATTTTCCATACTTGCTCTGATTAGTAAAAAGTTCGAGTAATGCCTTCCAAGGATGATTGATTATACTTTTATTCATAATGTTTGGGCTTTTATTATGTGATTTCTTATGAAGGTTTCTTTATGAAGAAATAGTACTCTCAACTTCATAGTCCCTGAATGAAACATCACTCCAAATATGAAACAAGATTAAGTTTGACAAGCTTCTCCCCCAAAGTGGTTTGTTGTTTTCATACATACCTAAAATTTATATCACGGGAATTACACACAAATATTAATACAACAAGTTTCATGATGATTGGAAGAAATTTATGGAAAACTATTTGCTTTTAATCTTAAATATATTATAAATAATTTGGGGGGCTGATTAGCTATATACATTTTGAAAAAATCTAAATAATGAATAGATTATAAACTGAAGTGGTGTAAAGATGATACCACTTAGTTAAAAAAAGACCATTTATCTGGGTGACCATTAATTATCTGCACAGCACAGTGCCGTGTGGGTCCTCCGATCCTTGGAGGTGAATACAGTGGGGGGATGGAACCCAGATCCATTAAGCTGATCTCTTTCCTCTGCATCTTCATAACTGTCTTCTTCAGCTTTCCATGGTTGGCTCTAGCAGTACTGGAATTAGTTTTGATCTATTAATTTTGATCAGGAGCATGTCAGAACCCCAGTCTCTCAAGTAATAGAACCAGAAGTTCTCTTATATGGTTTCAAGCAAACCATACTGCCAGCTATCCAGTCTGAACTTCTAAGTCCTGGAAACCATTCTCAGAGGGAACAATTCCCTGCAGGAGGAGAGAGTAAAGCTGGCACTAGAAGGGATGAGCAAGCCCTGGTCAATGTGGCACAGTTGGTTCGAGTGTCATCCTATAAATGAAAGATTGCAGTCCAATTCCTGTTCAGGGCACATACCTAGGCTTTGGGTTCCACCCCTGGCCTTGGCACCTACGAGAAGGCGACCAACTGATAATTCTCTGTTGCACTGAAGTTTCTCTCTCTCCCTTCCTCTCTCTCCAAAAGCAATGAAAAAATGTCCTTGGGTAAAGATTTTAAAAAAAGTGATGACTAGAGTCTGGTGACCCCAACCATCGACATTATGGGAGTCCATTCTCCTGTTGGCCTAAATTGTTTTAGTTTTTTTTTTTTTTCTATAACTTCCAACTTACAGAATCCTAATTCAAAGGCAAGAGACCTTCACTGGAATCTAGGTTTGTTCATTCAATTATAGGGCTATAGGTCATAGGTAGGCCTCAGGTATGTCTGCTGGTTTTAATTACACCACTGGGGATCTGGGGCTCAACTGCAGGCCCAGTCCTCATCAGAGAGCTTGTTTCCCTTGATGCAACAGCAAAGTAGCCCCCCAAATTTGAAATGACTATTTTCCTTTGAGACCAAAGATACAATTCAAAACATAGTGGTCCGGTGTATAAAAGAAATTATACCTGAGATTACCTTCAGTAGTGAATTGGAGTTAACCCAGTTGTAAAGGCAAAGGTAGAAAGAGATGGTAGGGCAGGTAGGAATGGAGGGAAAGAAATAGGGAAATACTTCCTAAACTTTAATGTGACTCCAAATTCCTGAAGATCTTACTAAAATGTACAATCTGATTCAGTAGGTCTGGGATGGGCCCAAGATTCTGCCTTTTTAATAAGCTTTTGGATGACATCAATGCTGCCAGGCCACATTTGGAGTAGTGAGGTGCTTTAGAATACCTTAAAGAAATGAAAATGGTCTAAAGAACAGACTAACAAAAATGACAATAGTAATACCTAACTAATGTTATTATCATATCTAAAGAAAGAATACATCAATCAGAAGGGTAGAGAAGGAAGTCAACAGAAATAACATAGGGATAAAAGAGAGTTAGAAAAGAAAAAACAGTTAGAAAAGCAATGTGCAAAAAAATATACAGTGTCTTGATAAAGAAGAGACCCCTTTGCAGTTAACCACTGTTGTGAATGTGGACTACTGGGCTCTAAATTCCCAATACTGTTAGATTTTTGTATTCCATAGTTAACTTTCCATATTTGTGAAGCAAACCTTTGAATTTTATTTGCCTCTTTTGTATGGCTTTTCAATAGGAAGAAAATGGGCTCTCCAAATTAAAATGAATAACTTGTTCCTTATGAAAGTTATGCTATTCATTGTAAATTATTAAATTGTCATTATGCTTAGAAATAACAGCCTCTGTGAATTTAGTTTATGTTATTCAGCATCCCTAAATCCCTAAATCCAATTGTATTTGAAGCATCAATGAGTCGGAGTCTCTGGCATTCCACCTGAATAAAATAAATAAAACGGAGGGTGTATAAATCACCACCTTTAAATCTACTACTTGGGATCTATTGGCAACACCCCTCCCCACCCCACTCACATCTGATATTGAAATTTACATGTCCTATAAGATTGTGGTATAAGACACTGATCTTTAATTTGTTATTTATGTCATTTTATGATTTTCTTTGTTTTCAAGATATTGTTTTTTTTTAAGTAATAAAAAAATGAATCAAGTAGACCCTAATATTGGAAATGGCCTTTCTCCAGCTCCCTCATTCTCTTCTGATGGTCTTGGGCAGGCAGGGTGGGGAGGCTGTTGCTAAGTTTGCATTTGCTTTTCTTCACAATTTCTGGACATTTTATTATTTGTTGTTCTATTGTGTCTCATTCCCCAGTTCTTTTAGTTTCTCCTTTTCTGTTTTTGACAAAAACAGGACTGTTGTCTGAATACATTTCTACATAATTGGCTGTGTCTGTGGTACTAAAAAGAGACTAGTCAAATTCACCTTTTCCATTTTTAAAACTCCTATCAGCATGTTGCACATAATTAGGGACTGTTAGAAAAGGATGTGTTCACTATGTGAAAAGCAGACATACTTTGGCTAATGGCTGTCACTGATCTTGCTTTTGTGTCCACACTGATACTGTTCTCTCAAACTGAGCTGCCTCGGTGGCATCTTGTCAAATGATTCATCAGGGAATAAAAAGGGGAGTGGAATTGCCTTTAAATCACTCATGTCACTTGAGTATTTAATCTCCACTACCAGAAGACCAAATTATTGTTAGTTCAGATGCTATTTTCTTTTATTAATTTATAAGAGGAACAAAAATTAGGAAGATGCATGAAAAAATTAATGGCTTATTATAAAGTCTCCTGGGAGAAAATAAGAGTGGAGCATCAATTTATGTTCCCCTTTGTAGGTTTATTGATTCTGACTTTGATGAAATATAGTAGTTGAATTTCAGGTGTGCACACCAGCCATCATGTGAAAATATCACTCAATTTTCATCACACGTATGTCATTGAGACATTTGACTTTGTTTCCTCCTAAACAGTGGAGAAGTTAAAGATTATTTATCTGAGTTTTCTATATCTCTTTCAAACCAAGCTAAATTTGTGTAAAAAGTTTCAGACATAGCAAGTGGGACTTCCGACCAAGATGGAGGCATAGGTAGATATACTTTGCCTTCTTGCACAACCAACAGGAGGACAACCAGAAATTTAAAAACAAAAAAATAACCAGAACTGCCAGAAAATTGAACTGTATGGAAACCTAACAACCAGGGAGTTAAAGAAGAAACATTCATTCAGACTGGTAGGAGGGGAGGAGATGGGCAGCTGGGGCAGAGAGGACATGTAGCAGGGTGGTGGCTAGAGGACAGGGTGGGCAAGGAGGTGGCTGGTGGACTGAGTGGTCCCACATTTGCGTGAGGATAAACCGGGAAGAACAACTAGGGAGTGAGACAGACCCCACAACCCAGGATTCCAGCACAGGAAAAGAAAGCATCGAAGTTGCTGGCTGTAAAAACATGTGGGGGTTGTGGCAGCAGGAGAAACTCCCAGTTTCACAGGAGATTTCATTGGAGAGACACACAGGGTCCTAGAAAGTACACAAACCCACACACCTGGGAATCAGCACAAGAAGATCCCAATTTGCTTGTGGGTAGCGGGGAAAGTGACTGAAAGCTGGCCTAGAGTTGAGCAAGCCTCACTGCTCCCTCTCTAACCCCACCCCCACATACAGTGCCACAACACAGCAACACGGGTTGCCCAGCCCTAGCGAATACCTAAGGCTCTGCCCTTTATGATGTAGCAGGCACACCAGGACAAAGAAATATGGCCCAAATGAAAGAACAGATCAAATCTCCAAAAATAGAACTAACTGATGAAGAGATAGTCATCCTATCAGATGCAGAGTTCAAGACACTGGTAATCAGGATACTCACAGAAATAGTTGAGTATGGTCAAAAAACAGAGAAAACAGTGAAGGCTATGAAAAATGAAATAAAGAAAAATATACAGGGAACCAGCAGTGAAAGGAAGGAAACCAGGACACAAATCAATGATTCAAAGCAGAAGGAATAAACATTCCACCAGAACAGAATGAAGAAACAAGAATTCAAAAAAATGAGGAGAGGCTGAGGAACATCTGGGACCACTTTAAATATTCCAATATCCGAATTATAGGGTTGCCAGAAGGAGAAAAGGAAGAACAAGACATTGAAAAGTTATTTGAAAAAAATAATGAAGGAGAACTTCCTGAATCTAGCAAAGGAAATAGACTTCCAGGAAGTCCAGGAAGCTCAGAGTCCCAAAGAAGCTGGACCCAAGGAAGCACACACCAAGGCACATCATCATTACATTACCCAAGAGTAAAGATAAGGAGAATCTGAAAAGCAGCAAGAGAAAAGGAGAGAGTTACCTACAAAGGAGTTCCCATAAGACTAGCAGCTGATTTATCAAAAGAAATCTTACAGTTAAGAAGGTGCTGGAAAGAAGTTTTCCATGTCATGAAAGCCAAGGACCTACTGCCAGGATTACTCTATCCATCAAAGCTATCATTTACAATGGAAGGGAAGATAAAGTGCTTCCCAGATAACAGAAAGTTAAAGGAGTTCATCATCACCCAGCCCTTATTATATGAAAAGTTAAAGGGACTTACCTAAGAAAAAGAAGATGATCAAAACTATGAACAGCAAAATGACAACAAACTGACAATTATCAACAACTGAACTTAAAAACAAAACAAAACAAAACAAAAAAACCCCACACCAAACCAAACTAAGCAACAAGTAGAATAGGAACAGAATCAGAGAAGTGGAGATCACATGGAGGGTTATCAGTGGGGCGGGGGAAGGAGAGGAATGGGGAAACAGTACAGGGAATAAGAAGCATAAATGGTAGGTACAGAATAGATGGGGGAGGTGAAGAATAGTATCGGAAATGGAGAAGCCAAAGAATTTATATGTACGACCCATGGACATGAACTAAGTGGTGGGGGGGAATGCTGGTGGGAGGCGTTGCAAGGCAGAGAGGGAGAAAGGGGAGAAAAAATGGGGACAACTGTAATAGCATAATCAATAAAATATACTTAAAAAAATAAAAGATAAATAAAAAACGTTTCAGACATCTGACTTTTTGTTAATGAACCAACCTTTTGGGCTGCATATTATATATATCATACCACCCTATTACACATTTATTCCTCATTTTCTTTTTTTCTGTATGCTTGCATAACCCCTTTTAAGATACGATTTACATTCCAGTTTGTGGCAGTTTTAACTTAACATGATATTAATTATTAAAATGATCTACTAATTGTATCTTTTAAAAGGACATAAAATATTTTATTAAATGGCTAACGACATCTTCATACACTGTTAAGATCTTTTTAGATCAAACCACCTTTGGGGAGGTCTCTGAGAACTATCTTAGTAGCTGAATTTCCAATGCAACAGTTCTTATGATGTCAAGTGCCCAAGATCAATGACCCTGAGTGGAAGGCTTTGGGAACACCAGTTCCTATTCCTCAAAGGTGGCAAAGTTCAGAAACATACCCCTCCCACCCCCACTATTGAAGCAGTTTCTTCTTATAAGCTAGGAAGTTAACCTGACTTCCAGGCAGAGGCGGATTAAGGTTGGTTGAGGCCCTGGGTGCAGAATAAAATATTGGGCCCCTTCAAAAAAGAGAGAGGCAGGGAAACTAAAAATGTATATTAAACATACTTTTAAATAAATAAAAAATATTATGTACTATTCATGTTTTATTTCCAATAAAATTTTAATATATGTATTGCACATATGAAACCAAACTCGGTATCATTAGAAAAAGTGTAAAGTTGGGGTTTTGTGGGGCCCTTCAGCCGTCGGGGTCCAGGGCGCGCGCCTGGTGTGCCTGCTGTTAAATCCGCCTCTGCTTCCAGGTCACAAACATTAACGTGCTTGGAGGATATCAGAAGAGGGGAAAAGATGTGAGCCAGACTACATCCCAATGACGTAAGAAGGAGAATGGCAACTAAATGGGTGAGTGGGCCAGCAGAGGAGGCAGAGGATTCATGAGCTGTGGAAGGAAGTCTCTGTTCTATACACATCGCACCATATACGAACCCCAGCTAAATGAAAAGATGATGGATACCAGCACGGACACCAAATTCGCTGGCTCACTGAAGAGTAGTTCTGCGGACCCGAAGGCCAGGTGGAGGAAGGTCTCTTTCAAACATACCAGAGTGTTCCCCATTTGGTTGGAAGTGGATTCTTATTCTTTTTTCCCTCCCTGAAAAAACAAGACATTAAAGCACTAGTTAGATCCAAAGGCAGGAGACTTCTGTAGCCAGAAAGCATTCACAGTTTTAACAGCAGGACAACAGTAAATGGTCACTATTAGAATATATTGATTTCCTCAGAGACAACTGACAGACAAATATATCAAGATAGTTCCATATTGGGAAATAGCCTACACTTCATAGACTGGTAATTGTCTCTCCAAATCCATTCTTACCTTCCTTAGTAATGAGGACCCTAATTTTTTGCAGTCATTAGAGACAACCAAATAAAGGACTGGATTCTCCATTTGGCACATGACTTAATTCAGTCCAGTGACATATAAGCCTAAGTTTATACGGAAATGAGAGGAAATACTGTGGGGATGCCCTGTTTACTCCTCCAAATCAACTCTATACCCCTTTCCATAATGTTCTTTGACTTTGAAAATGGACCTTTATAGAATATATCAATGGGCTCCCTCAACTTCTGACTTTCACTTGGGCTTGGCCAAGGAAACACCAAGAGAAGATGCTGAAGGATGGGAGGGGAGAGAGCTTGGACTACTACTAACTAGAAAATTATCAAATGCATTGGTGATTTATTTGTAGTTCTTTTCCCCAGTATATATCCAACTAGGGATTTATATTCAAAGTAGTTTGATTTAAAGCCATTTTTAAAAAATTGTGCAAGTGTGCCAAACTGTAGGTTGGCAAGGTGCATTTCTTCACTAAAAGTCAAGCCTTCTCTATGGTGAACCTTTAGAATGCTACAGGTCTCTCTATGCTCTCCTTGTCCCTTCAGGCCTCGTGGTGGTAATGGCGCAACTAGTTGACAGTCCCAGGTATTTAGTTACTTTTCTCCTAATTTTGCTCACATTCTTGTCAATAGTCCTCTTATTAAACTCTGCCCACTTACCTTATTTGTGTATACCACTTATTACCTGATTATTTCCTTAAAAAGGTGGGGATGCACACTTGCACCCTCAGTCTTCTTCCCACTGTCTGGAATGCAGACAGGGTGACTGGAGCTGGAGCAGCTGTCTTGGACAATATGGAGGAAAGTAATGGATGGTCAGCAAGATAAAAATGGCCACGTTTTTGGTGACCATGGAGAGGCACACTAGCTCTTGAGTACTAAAATCTCTCATTTTCTTTACGAGCTGGTCCTGCCCTTGAATGTCCTCAGTATCCAACACTCATGTACCTGAAGGTCTGTTTCCTCCATATCAGTCATCTCCATTTGCCCAGTGAAACCCTCCTTAGCTCTGGAATGGGAGGTCCCCTGACTTAAGGCTGGGACTTCCATTTGTTCTCTGATCCTGCAGGGCAAAGTGGCACTGTGGTCTTTCCTGCTTCCACGGTCACAAATGGGAAGTAAAACAAAAGCCTCTCTGGGATTTCCCCTTGATTTATCTCTAATACCTTCCTGCTCCAAGACTGTGGTAAACAATTGGGAGGACAAGACAAACATGTCTCATAGCCTGTTTCCCTACTTCCAATTTCTTCTTCCTATAGTCCACTGATACTGGAAGAGATTAGCAGTGTCCCTTTTCCTTACATTATACTTGGAATTTTCTCTACCTTATAGCTTATAACAGGGCCTTAGGATTAAGCCAGACATGCCTCATGTACAAATGGGAACATAAAGAAATTTAGAAAATCCAATAGATCATCTTGCAGTGCACTCATAAAATATTCTAATTTTCTAGCCAAAAGGAAATCCACCTGTCTTCTAAAGCACTAAAGCCCACTGTTTTAGTCAAGGTAGACACCCCAGGGCAACAGACCTTGGGTAGGAAGCAGCACCTAGAAACATTTAAGAGGATATGATCCAATTATATTAATATCTTTGGAGCCAAGCTCAGTGCCTAGCTGAGTATTGATTGATTGACTATATGACATTCAACCACCAGACACTGTGAACATGGCACTGGGGACACAAAGAGCTTGAACTCAAGGTCACTCCCCTCAAGAGCTTAGGATCTATTTGGAGAGACAGCTGCTAAATACCAAATGTGCTAAGCAGCAGGTGCTTTAAGGCAGTGTTGCTCAAAAATCCATTTATTGTACATAGGAACCACCTACGGATTTTATTAAGTTGTAGAATCTGATTCAGTAGATCACAGGTGGGGTCAGAGAATTTGCATTTCTAAGCTTCCACACGATGCTGATGTTGTGAGAACATGGACCTCATTTTGGAAAACAAGTTAAAGAAGGCGGTCAGGGAAAGAAAGACTTCACAGAGAAAGAGGGGAGTGATCTGAATCCTAAAGACTGATTCCACCAAGAAGCTACTAGAACTTATAAATAAATTCAGCAAGTAGCAGGATGCAAAATTAATATCCAGAAATCAGCTGCATTTTTATATGCCAAAAATGAATGAACATAAATTAAGAAAACAATCCCATTCACAATTGCTTCAAAAAGAATGAAACACCTTGGAATAACCCTGACAAAGGATGTAAAAGATCTGTACTTGGAAAATTATAAGACACTAAAGAAAGAAATTGAAGATACAAATATGCACATACTATGTTCATGGACAGGAGGAATTAACATCATTAAAATGTCCATAGTACCCAAAGTGATCTATAGTTTCAGTGCAATTCCTATTGAGATTCCAATGATATATTTCACAACTAGAACTAGAACAAGTATTTCAAAAATTTATATGGAAACACAAAAGGCCCCACATAGCAACAGTGATCCTGAGAAAGAAGAACATAGTTGAAGGAATCATGCTACCTAATATGAAACTATACTGTAAGGCCATAGTAATCAAAACAGCATGGGACTGGCATAAAACAGACACATAGATCAATGGAACAGAATAGAGAGTCCTGAAGTAAACGCACACCTTTATAGTCAATTAATATTCAACAGAGGGTGCAAGTACCTGCAATGGGCTAAAGATAGTTTATTCAGTAAATGGTGTTGAGAAAACTGAACAAATACATACAGAAAAAGAAACTAGACCACCTTCTTATACCACACACAAGAATAAATTCAAAGTGGATTGAAGACTTAAGTGTTAGACCTGAAACCATAAAAATGCTAGAAGAAAACATAAGCAGTAAAATCTCAGACATTGCTTGTAGCAATGTTTTATCAGATATATCTCCCCAGGCAAGGGAAACAAAATAAAAAAATAAACAAATGGGTCTACATCAAACTAAGAAGTTTTTGCACAGGAAAGGAAAACATTAACAAAGTAAAAAGACAACCTACAGAATAAGAGAATGTATTCACTGGTACACCTGATAAGCTGTTAATATCCAAAATTTATACAGTACTAAACAAAACTCAAAACCAGACAAACAACCCAGTTAAAAAATGGGCAAAAGACCTGAATAGACACTTCTCCAAAGAAGACATACAGATGGACACTAGACATGTGAAAAGATGCTCAACATCATTAATCATCAGAGAAATGCAAATTAAAACCACCAGGAGGTACCATCTCACACCTGTCCGGGTGGCTATCATCAACAAATCAACAAAAAACAAGTGCTGGCAAGGATGTGGAGAAAGGGGAACCCTTTTGTACTGTTGGTGAGGATGCAGACTGGTGCAGCCACTGTGGAAACCAGTGTGGAGATAACTCAAAAAAATTAAAAATGGATCTGTCTTTTGACCCAGGGATCCCACTTCTGGGGATATAACCAAAGGAACCCAAAACACCTATTTTAAAAAACATAAGCACCCCTATGTTCACTGCAGCATTATTTACAATCACCAAGAAATGGAAGCAGCCCAAGTGTTCATCAATAGATGAGTGGATAAAACAACTATGAGACATTTTACATAATGAAATACTACTTGACCATAAAAAAGAAAGTTTTACCCTTTGTGACAGTACAGATGGACTTGGAGAACATTATGCCAAGTGAAATTCGCTAGTCAGAGAAAGATAAATACCATATGAATTTACTCATATATATAATCTAATGAACAAACTGAATCAACAAGCAAAATAGAGACAGACTCATAGATAAAGGGCAGGATGACAGCTAAGTGGGGGAGGGTGGGGGGGAAGGACTGAGCAAAAAGATTAAAGGGCTCATGGACATGGACAACAGCATGGTGATTACAGGGTGAGAGGGTATAAGGGGACTAAGCAGTAATGGAAAAAATACAATAAAAATAAATTAATTTATTTTTAAAAAGGATGAATAGAACGCAGAGAACCAGAAATGTAGAGGGGGTGGGTGGAATGAAAGACGGTATGAGCAAGTGTTTGGAGATAGGACTCTTTCCAACATGCTTAAGGGTTGATGATTAGACTAATGAAGAAGAGGGTTGGTGACAGAACTAGGAGAGAAGGTGGAATAATATGTGGAAACCAGATTCTGAATAACTCGAATTAGGTGAATCACAATTTGGCTCTGTCAGTAATGTCATCAAGTTGAAGGCCATCAATAGCTTTTGATGCTTTAGCTACACCTGGACAAAGGATATACTGACCTGATATAGACAGAATCCATACCAGAAAACCTAGTTAGTCATCAACTTCCTCCTCAGCCAAGCTGAGAGAGAGGGATTTTCACTGTCCATGGGGAAAAAAAGGAAATAAAGGCCTGGTGTGGTTCTTTAACACTGACCAGACTTTCCCACTCCTGTGTGACCAAAGCTTCAATAAATAACTTGCATCTTGAAGCCATAGTAACAGCCACCCCCATAAATCCATTCATGGTACTTCTATATGAGGTCTGTCTGGAAAAAGTCCAGCCACTGTCAATATAATGAGAATGGGTTATATGGCATTGATGGAACCTGGCAGCTGAGGAGAGTAGACTGGAATGTGTGAACAATGATGACTTCACTGTACTAGTCAGTGGGGGTGGTAGATGCCATTGAGTGAGCATGCATACTGTGTAGTTGTTGATTTCAAAATGACTGAGAGAGTAGGGCAACAGATCTGCATCAAATTTTGTGTTAAACTTGAACATTCCTCTAAGGAAGCTATTTGGATCATTCAGAAGACCACAGCTATGGGTAACTGGTGAGTGGGAGCTTCATCACGACAATATGCCCACTCATGCATCATATCTCATGAAGAGTGCTTTAGCGAAACATCAAATCACCCAGGTGACTCAGGCCCCCTACAGCTTAGATTTGGCACCCTGGGACTTCTGGCTTTTCCCAAAACTAAAATCACTTTTGAAAGAAAAGAGCTTTTAGACTGTTAATGATATTCAGGAAAAGACAATGGGGCAACTGACAGTGATTGGGAGAACTGTGTGAGGTCCCAAGGTGCCTACTTTGAAGGGGACTGAGGCTTCATTGTCCCATGTATGATGTTTCTTGTATCTTACACCTTCTTCAGTAAATGTGTCTATTTTTCATATATATGGTTGGATACTTTTTGGACAGACCTCATAAATCTCTTCAATTAAAATATGAGGAAGACAGGAGGGAAGGAAGAGCATGGAATAGAATTCTCTGTAAGGAGAATTGAACTTGAAAATGTAAATTCAGACCATTTTGATCAAAACACAGGAAGCTGGTCATTATTCCTACATTGTCT
This sequence comes from Mormoops blainvillei, assembly GCA_004026545.1. Lineage (NCBI taxonomy): Eukaryota > Metazoa > Chordata > Mammalia > Chiroptera > Mormoopidae > Mormoops > Mormoops blainvillei. The sequence continues at coordinate 97,590 of PVJD01001150.1, forward strand.
TTCCTAGTAATAGATGGCAGGCAGCTGGCCAGGGGGCACTTAGAGGGAATCAAGCAGTTTTATTTTTAGTTCAGCACAGAAAGGAAAGAGCTCTAACATGTTTACACCAGGCAGACTTCTTCCAAAGCCCTGGGGACTGCTGCTCTGCATTGGTGGCATGTGCTACCTCCCACACATGTAGGTAAGATGACAGAGGTCTTCCCCTCACCCAGCTTTATCACTGACGAAGGTACATTGTTTCCACTTGGTACACCTGAAATTTAGCCACAATGATTTGATGTCCAAACAATGCTGGCTATTGGTCTGTTGAAAAATCTAAATAACCAAGAGTTTGTCTCTTGTATTTTTACGCCCCTTTCCTATTTTTCCAAGAACCACGCCCAGTCTTATGCTCTTGGAACCTCTGTTTTTCCTTACCCCTTTGTCTTTGTTGTAGAGAAAATAAATTAATTATGTAGAAAACAAAGTGTGCTGCTACTTTCAGGTGGAAGACTATTGAATGCATTGATGATTGACTTGCCATTCTTTTTGTTCCCAGCGTATATCCAACTAGGATTGGTTTGGTTTGCAATCTACAGATTTAATTTTCAATCCACGCTCTGGTCTTAGCCTCTGTTGGAGGAGGTCATCAAGAGGTTGCGACTGCCACTTGCCTCTCAAGCTAGACTCTACCATCTGGAGGCTCCTCAATCCTTCCTGGTCCTTGGAATGTTTTCAAGGATGCAGCCTTGAAAGGGTAAGGTGTTGTTGAGACCATCTGGACAGTATAAGTGACTGAACACTGTTAAGGCCTCTATATAATGAACTCTTAAGATCTGGAGGGTGAATGTGGAGATCTACTCATCTTGTGGCCCAAAACAAGCCTCAGGTGTAAGCTTCCTTGCTTGGTAAACTGCCTCTTTCTTGTGTCTCTCCCTGACCTCACTGTGTGGGGGCCAATTTCAGTTTCCCTTGGAAAAATTCTAAGTTTGCAAACCAACACCAGGTCTGCAGCTTTAGAACTGCGTTCTTCAGTACTTGGGACTCACACGTAGTTCATGGGTCACCTGTGCCACTGCACCTACTGTCAATACTCTCAGAAGAGGGCATCCTTAGCAAGTCACATCTTTCTGTCGCCCTTCCAGCAGCTGCACTGAGTAGCAGCGTTATTTAGGAAAAGACAAGAGAAGTAATGATGGGGCAGAGGAGCCATACACTCCTCACATTGGCGCCTAAAAGTAGGCAGGACAGGCAGCTGCCTATCTGATGCAACCAGGGGTCACCAGAGGGCTTCCAAGTGTCTCCCTCAATGTTCTGCCCTTCAGAGAGCAGAGTGACTAGAATAAGACCCTCCCTGTGAGGCCAGCATGTTACCTGAAAAAGGATAACACATTAGCTATACACACTCATTGCTAGCATAGTTTGTCATGGTAGCGAACATCAGAGATAAGGCTTCTGAGATAAAAGGACATCAGGTACATACATTTTGTCAGCAGCAAGAGAGCTGCAAGTGTCCATAAAAAGGCGGCAAGATGAAAGGTTGGAAGACAACCTTGCAGAAGATAACTCCTTCCATGCAAATGATTCCCATTTCACTAATGACTGATATGTAGTTAGTTACAAGACTCTGGAGTCCCATTTAGAGCTTTGCATTTATCACTTTCCTTAGTCCAATAAACTTTAAAGTGAAAAGAAGCCACTTTTACTTACTACTCATCTCCTATGTCCCTCATTTCCTGCTGCTTCTCCTAGACATTTATGGATTTTCCTGTCCACCATGGTGCTAGCACAGGAACACAAAAGCACTAGATATGAAGGGGAGAGTGAGAGAGAGATGAGCAAGTGTCCCCAGGGACAGAGACAACCAGACAGGAAGATCAGAGGCGTTGGGGGCAAAGTACATAGAAGGCAGCGCAAAAGTAAACACTCATAATAGAATGGTGAAAACCTCCATAATGAAGTCAAACAAACTTGGATTTCACAGTTTTAGTTTTATAATCTGCACAAGGCCCCAGAGCCACTGAGATCTAAAATCCTACCATCTCTCATGCCTGTGACAGCTGGTAAATTGTTAACAAGGTCCATGTATGGATAGCTCTCATTATAAGGAAATTCTTCCTTAGGCTTCCACTATGTAAAAATATTACATCATGCACACATTTTTAGTTTTACATCTAATATAAAATTTAAAATGCAAAAATAAACTACAGTATATCATAAGGTCACTGGCAGAGTGCTGTTCAAACCTGAGCTGTGGGACTTGAGTTACTAATTAAGATACTCGCTTTATGTTGCTTACGTTGATGTCCAGGAGTGTTGTTAAGGTTTATATTTAGAACCTTTAAATCCAGAATGTAAAAACGGGAAAGCTCTACTTTCTCCAAACCACTTTACCAGCTCAAAATATTAGCTATTTATTCAACTCTATTTCCCTCAAGTAAAGCTAAAATGTATATGTAACAAAAAAGAAATACCATTAGTCCCACATCTGACTATGTTCTGCTCTAGGGGGTACTTCACAAAGAATTTATACCTAATAAACATACTTTATAGATTCTGGACAAATATCTAAAATAAAACAGAATTAAATTTATCTTGTTATTAAAGGATCTTTCAAAAAATTATTAATAAATATTCTCTCTGGCTCCCCAGGCATTTTATTACACTGCTCTTCATTTATAGAAAATTTTGACATGTATTTTCCTGTCAAAACCAGTAGATAGTTTATGAAAAAGAAGGAACCCTGCCATTTGCAACAGCATGGATGGACCTTGATGGCACTGATAAATGGAATTAGTCAAATCATTTTGAAAACTCCATTTTAACTTCTTATTGCTGTTATCACTCTGCAGTTTTTAGTGATTGTTTTAGAGATAATAGTATACATTCTTAACTTTTCACAGTCTATAAAAGGTTAATAATATTGTACCACTTCACATAAATCATAGAAACCCTGAAATCATATAGGTTTCTTAAATTCTGGAAAACTTGATACTCTAGTTGTTATTATATATATATAGATAAATATATATAAATATTTAAATGCATTTTACCATCACAAGACAATGTTCTGATATTTGATTTTAAATAGTTCTATTTATTTTTTAAAAATTAAATAGAAAAAATAATTTGATATTTACCAAGATATTTACTATTTCTGATACTCTTTGTTCCTTCCCCAAAATCTACATTTTTTTCTTGTCATTTCCCTTCAGACAACAGAAATTCATTTAGCATTTCTTGTATTGAAAATGAATTCCCTTAGATTTGTTTAATCTGAAAGTGTTTTTGTTTTACCTTCTTTATTGAAAAATCACTTTTTGTGTATATTGAGTTTTAGATTGTCATATCGTTTTTTTTCTGTTTTTTTCAGCACTTTAAAAATATCATTTCACTGTGTCCCTGTCTTTATTTTTTATTTTTTAAAAGATTTTATTTATTTATTTTTAGAGAGGGGAAGGGAAGGAGAGAGGGAGAGAAATATCAATGTATGGTTGCTTCTTGAGCGCCCTCTACTGAGGACCTGGCCTGCAACCCAGGTATGTACCCCGACTGGGAATCGAACTTGTGACCCTTGGGTTCACAGTCCAGGACTCAATTCACTGAGCCACACCAACCAGGGCATATTTTTATATTCTTTGATGAGATGTCTGAGTTCATGAGAACTGTGGTTCCTCTCTATGTAATGTGTCATTTTTACTCTGGCTGTTTTGAAGATTTTCTTTTTGTCTTTGTTTTAAAAATCTGTTTACTATGATATGACCAGGCATTGTTTGCTTTATATGTATTCTATTAAGGGGTTGTTAAACTTCCTTAATTTATAATTTTTTTGTCTTTCAACAAATTTGGGGAAATTTGGCTAATTTCTACTTATCTGTGTTCAATGATTTGTTCTCAGGTATCTCCATTCTTCCTATTAAGTTCATCATTTAAAAAAATATCAGATATTCTATTATTTCAATTCTAATATTTCCATTTAGTTCTATTTTGTATTTTCTCTTTCTGTGCTGAGAATATTTGTCTTTTCACTTATTATGAGAATATCTTCCTTCGCTTCATTGGACATAATTATAATAGCTAATTTAAAGTCCTTTCTGGTAAATCCAACACCTATGTTATCTTGCAGTTTGTATCTTTACATTATCTTTTGTGAGTAACATTTCCTTGTTTTTCTTTTTGTTTGTTTGGTTTTATTGTTATTGTTAAATCATTTTGGATCATATCCTGGACATCATGGATGTGGTATTTTTGAGCATCTGGATTTTGTAATATTTTTCTGAATAATATTGATTATTTTGCTTCAGCGGGCTGAGGTGGTTATACTCATACTAAAAACTCGTCTCACCTTAGCTGGCCTGTATCATGTTACAGCTACAGGCTGCACACAGGCTAAGTCTGTAAAACCAGAAAATTCACCCATGCCTTTTTCCAAGTTTTGACTCCTTTCCAAAGTCTGCCTGCTTTTTATCATTTTCCAGAGTCTCCACGTAGGCTTTTTTTTGGTTCCAAGTTGATAAATGTTTATTTGTGGGAATGTTATACAGTTAGGAGCGTCCAACATCGTACTTGAAGAAGAAACCTCTGGGGGGGGTTGCTCTTAAAATCCCAAATATTCCCTAGAAATAGGGTATAAATGTGTGGTAGGGAAGGGAGAAAGAGGATTTATGTCATAATCATATCAATAATGTGGGGATCTCTAAGAAGGCTGTACAAAAACACCAAGAACAAGGAAGAAGAATGCGTTTTAAGGGTGTCCAATGAATATTAGCCCTGCTGATCGATTTTCTTCATGCTCTAGGCATATGATTACTTCTAGAATAACTTACTGTTCTCAATTAAAAGAAAATGTAGCAGACGTTGGTGCCCTATCCAACTGGCAAAAGCCAACACCTGCATTTCTGTCCACTCCTCCTACGTGCACAGCAGGCTGGGAGAGATGAGTTATGGAAGCTTCCTGAGCAGCAGCAGACCGCCAGCCGGCCTGCGTGGATGCGTGCCCCAGGGCAAGTTAACTCACAGGCATCCGCTCTATACTGACGATTTTCAACCCATAAGTTGTGAGGTAACAGCGTTTTTGTGGTGGTTGTTTCTGACTAGTGTTTTAGTAAAATACAATAAAAATCAATGTGTATATGTCAACTTGCTCTAAATGTTTATATACGTTTGATCTCAACTGCTGGACTTAGACAGAGAGTTCATGAAGTAGCACCAGATACAGTTGATCACTGAAGTTAAGTGGCTTCATAAATATACCTTTTATTGGTTTTATTTCCTTCTCTGTCTCACTTCCCTACTTCCCTACTGGTTTTCTGGGATCGCCTTCCAAATAAATTACTTGTTCTCAAATACTTGCCTCTGGTCTGCTTCTAGAAGAATCCAATCTAAGATATGAAAAAAACCATCTAAAGTATCAAATATAACACTAATTGGAGTGGTCAGTACTGAGTCAATAAACAAATTTAAATGTTCTCTTTCACTCAATGAAAAAGAAACCCATAAACTTTAGATGTTTAACCACTGCCTAGGATCTCTGAAATTAAAAGAATAAACTAAAAACAAACGTGACTCAGACCCATAATTTCATTCCAAAGTGGGAAAAAAAATCTGATCTCAGAATTCTAATTATATGCTGTTATCATCCATCTGGTGAAAGGATGCCATTTTCTTTGTGAATCATGTGATTTAATGATTTCTTTCATAATGTCACAGTAGGCCATCAAAACAATAACTATTTTTTTCCTTTGGTTTAAATAGTGGTTTATAATTGAACATGAAATGTTTCTACATCAGTTAAAATAAGCACAGTCCCTTCCTTTTTGTCCTAAGATGAACTCCTCTAACCAGGTGCTTAAGTATAATTCTTCATTTGGGAAAGAATGAGCTTAAGGGTCAGAGTACAAAAACATATTTAATTGGGAGTTGACCTTTTAAAGGAAGAGTGCCCAGGATGAGTTGTCAGTGTGGGAGGTATCTTCTTTTTAGCCATGCTGCGTATTATATAGGGAAACTCAGTAAGATTTTAGCCTCATATAATGGACAGTACATGGTTTTTGAGCTTTGATTCTGATGGTTCTGGCTTGAATTCTGGTTTTGCTGGTTACCAAGCATGTGGTGTATGAAAGTTTCTGTAATGGATTTAGTTATTACATCTCTCACTTCAGGATGTTGATATTCAAATAATATAAATGATGTATTTGGAAATACCTGGCTCAGTTGAATGGGTAAAAAAATTAAAAAATTATTTCTTTTTGTTTGTTTTTATTTTTTATTTTCTGTCTATTAGTTTTTTCTTTGCTTAATTTCTTCACTTTTTCATCCAGCCTCCCAACTCCCCTCCCCTCTGACAGCTGTCAGCCTGTTTCCTGTATCTATAAGTCTGTTTCTCTTTGGGGGGGGGAGGTATATTTTATTGATTATGCTATTACTGTTGTCTCATTTTTTTCTCCCCTTTATCTCTTGCACCCTGCACCACATCCCATTGAACTACTCCCCTCTGAGTAGCAGCAGCCTGAGGGGAAACATTAGCCCCAACCCCAGGAGGGATTCTGCCCCTCCCTATGGTGCTTAAGCCTCCCTGCTGAGCACAAAGTGACTAGATTAACAACTGAAGGAGACAGCCACAGACAGTAGGTGCCGGGAAGTCTCAAACAGGCTGCCTAAGGTCAGATGGGGTCAACATCTGACATCCCCAGAGGTGGATCCAGAAAGAAAAAACAGTGCTAAATACTAGAGGCTACTGAGATGAAATCCACTGTGGCCTTCTTCATGATTTGTGATATTTTCTTTACTACATAGCTTTTAATATTCATCTCTTGTCCATCAAGTTGGTGAACATTAAGTCACTATATTTTGTACTATAGCTTATTTCCTACTTTCCTATAATAGTCTTAATCCTTTTACAGCCTTATTAATTCTGGTTCATTTGCTATTGACAGTGGGGTTGCAGGGGGGAGTTATTTTTGTGGTCATGGGTTTGTTTCCAAGGACCATGCATAAAGGACCCATCAACAAAGCCAAATGGGGGAAGGATTGAGGGTGGGAGGTGGGGAGAGGTGGGGCTGGGGAAACTGGTGGTGGGAAAATGTTGACAAAAACAAAATAGACAGGGAGAGGCTAAGAATAGCATAGGAAACTGAGAAGTCGAAGAACTGATATGTACAACCCATAAACATAAAAACTTATTTCAATGCATAGTTATATTCTGAATTTTATAGTTAGGAAAAACACATAAAAGAAAAAGTACCATATAATACTGGGGGTTAAGGAGTGGTATCCCAGTAAAGGTGAAACTAGTCTAGTGTTGTTTATAACTGTTCTGCCAGATAAAATTTGCCCGTCCAAATTCCCCCTTGTCTGCCAACAGGAAGGGACCTGGCTTAAATGGAGTACAGTGCATCGAACAGGAGCCTCTCTAGCGTTCTTTGATTGTGCTCTGTGGAATGAAATAAAGCTCGAGAAAGAGAAAATCAAAGTAATGTCTGCTGCCTATGAGGCCACAAGGACACTCAATGTAACCATATCATAAATCATCAGAGAGAAATGCCAGGGAAGATCTATGCTTCCAGGACAGCTTGCCTCATTTAATATATATAATGCTGCCATAATAGCCACTCTTTAGTCCCCTCTTTCCTTTGCTCAGTGGTAATTGTCCTTCTGCTGGGCCGTTCGTCTCTCGCAGAGCTGCCTCCTGACTAGATGGGCCCAACTGGCCCTGAGTTACGGGCTCTCGGCTGAGAAACCTATGCTTCGGTTCGGCTGTGTTCAAAGGTAAAGTCAGGAGCAACCAAAACACAGAAGAAAAATTATGACCCTTAAAAATGGTGATGGAATGAAAGAATGAAGGCTGATAAAAGTACCTTCCCTTCCTGCTGTGCTTCTTTAGTAAAGAATAAATAATTTGAAAATTAGCTTTGAATGACAGTTAAAAGAATATGAGAATAGTGATGTAAAAAATCACGAGGGTGCCAATTTAAGAGCCCAGATGTGGCAAGTCACAGTCCTTCTACAATCATAAAAGGGTCACAAAGACATCTTCACAGTGTTGTTGAAGCCAGTGATATAAAATAATCAAGAATATTTACACCTGAAATTTTTATCCTAAAACAATATACAACCTACAATATTTCTTAGGATTTGACAAATCCGCTGGGACTACTCACAGGCATGAAGCCGCACTGAAACTTTAAAAGCTGCAGTCCTTCTCAAGTTGGTAGCTGAATCTCCCACTGGAGATCTATTCACACACAAAAGAGATTAATAGATTTAGCTGAGAATGTGAGAGAGAGAAAAAGGAACAAAATACAAAGCCTCAACCCAAAAGAAAATTATGAGCAGGTAAAAATAGGATAAGTGGCATTAGTATTCTGATTTTACCTCACACACTACTTACGAGCCCTTCAGAAATAAACACACGAAGAAACATTTCAGTAACACGAGGGATCCAGGGTAAGCCTACAAAAGGAAAAAAAAATTAAAGCTGACAACAGAAAGTGTTACAAGAGGATTAGGTAAGCACCTGAGGATAGCAGGGTAGAAGTAACAAGTATAATAAATATCTTTCTTGATGAAGTGTGCAGTCAAACCTTTTTCTTGATTTGTAGCTACAAAAGCAAGATAGATTTCTTATTTTCATTCACAGCAGTATACGATACAAAGATAAAACCTAGCTTTTCAGGGACTAGAACACAGGCCACCTAACCAACACATCCACTTTCTCTCCCAAAGGACCAAGGCAACAATAGCCGAAAGCAAAGCAACACCCTGAGGGTCTGAAGTATTCAAGTTGTCTTTAAAATTCATACAGCAGCTCCTGAATTTCTGACCATTTAAGTGGTTCCATCCAGTTTCTCTTTTCCCGTCCTGTCGAGCCCATTTAAACTGATAGCCAAGGGAGTTAACCATCACAAGTCAGAACCTGCACTCTGGCCTCCCCGCTTCTCCGTTTCAAGAACACACTTGGCCCCTGAGGATTCCTCTGGCCCTTGAGGGCGGAAGCAGAGTCGTGGGCCTTGTGACCAGCAGCTTGCAGTTAAGTCTCTTCTGCTCTGCTGTTGAATATTGAGGGACCAAATTGAACAAACCAAAAACTACAAAGCCCTGCTTGGGTGGCAGGTGTGGTTTTTGCATGCTGCTGAAGTCCCTTCAATACATTCAATCCCATTACTTTTACACCACAAGTTTGCAGTTGCTTTCTGCTGCTGACGATTCAGCTGTTTCCAACTCCACACAGAGTCACTTCTCTAACAGGCCATATTTTTCGGGATATCCTGGATACAGCAACATTTATGTAGAGATAAGACTTTGGAGAAGACCAATTCATGCAGGTAGGAAACAAAGCCCATGCCTGAGTGGTTTGCTTTTTAGTTCACAGTCCACAGTTATTCTCGAAGTCCCAGTTCCATTCTCAACTGAGACCTGCAAAGGAGTTGATGCTTCTACACAGTGGAACTGCCCTTTTCATTCCCAAGAGAGGTGCCCTGTAACAGTCATGGGAACATAGAGCCAGCATCTCATAGACCTTTTGCCCAGGTTCTTTGGTTACATGCTGCTGCATAACTCAGGGAAGCCAGCCATGTGTAGCATATTCAGCCAGGTCAGGTGGCTGTTGTCAGGTTGCCCCGGGTTAGGGTCACAGATTTGGTTCAGTGCTTCAGCATTTCTTTTATCATATTTAGTCACCCAGTTTAGCAGGAAACCCCTTGCTAAAAATATAGCTGAAAGCCCAATGTTTCTAGTACTGATCATTTGTTCACATACCTCCTATAAACATCCCAACCCAAAGTGCTAATCCAGACAGCTGTGATGATTAAAAGAAAGGTATACCAGCCACTGCCATAGACAAGGGACTAATGATCAAGGAGGTGATGCTATGGACAGCAAACCATCCAACATAGAAAACAAAATAACAAGATAGCATGAGACCGTGGTCTCGGGATTAACGAAGTGAAAGACTGGTGTCTTTGTGGCTAGTCAAAAAAAGTTGGGGATATCCAAAGAGGACATAGGTTAGAGTGAGGGTCTTTCCGTTAGTGGTGTGAGGAGAAAAGAATGGAGTTCTGTGGACCATCATGGGCTTTGAGGTTGCCTACTCCAAGTTCTGTCTAAGCCATGTCCTGTCTATGTCATTTTAAATAAATTCTTTAGCCTTTTAAATTTCTTAATCTGTAAAATTGGGATGATAATACCTATTGCATGCATAGGTGTGAGATAGAAAGAGGATGATGCATAAATGTTTGCTAGGATTACAGAAATGTTACCAGAGCAGGGATGATTAAGACCTAAGCGGGAGCTCCATGTTAGTCTGTTGGAGTCAGAGGCTACAACACTGACAGATGACCTGAAAAACTTGTGCTGAAGCCAGCTAAGAGTGAGCCTCAGGTAGCCAGCCAAAAGGTTTGGGTTTGGAGTAGGGTCTCACCAAGATTCACAATTATTTGGATGATATAATAAAAGAAATGTTTTTGAAGTTTGGCTGGAGGACTAAATAATGGTTATCCAGCCTTTATGAGCACTTAACCATGTACCCGGTGCTATTTTAAGTGATATAGGCATTATCTCATTTAACAATACCACAGAGGAGGAACAGAGGTTGGTTGACCTGAGGAAGGCTAGGAAGCAATGGGAGGAATAGGGTGTTGAATGAGGAACTGGAGTATTATGGTGGTTGTACAGTGCAAGAGACGGAGAAAAATGGTAGATCCTTTGGGGACAAAAAAGAGGAAAGAGTCACATGTAATTGATACCATAAGGCTAGAGAGCATGATTCCTCAGTTAAAATGAGAAGTCATAAAAAGCAGAAGTCATGTTTAAGAGAACTTCCCGCTCACAATTCCCTTTTATTGTTAATCTTGGTTTACTTCTTCAGTCCCCTCTACTTGCTAGTTTTTCACGCATCTTTTTGTGAGGCTGTTGGAAGGAAACCAATTCAACCTCCTGCATTTTTTGGACAATGTACATGTGCTTCAAAACCCTTTGCTTTTTTTTCAGTTGTTGGTTTCCTCCACTCATCCTAAAAATTGATATAGTTCCTCTTTTGATTCTTCAATTTGCACCATATCTTCAAGTCCTAATTCTACAAAGTATCTGTGAAAAGTCCAAAGAGGCAAAAATGCTACAGAATTCACATGAGACTTATGGGGAAAAACCATTAAACTAAGATCATTCCCAACTTCCCAAAATGAAGAATACTTACAATTTGATACTACAGTTTAGAAAGAGAGTAGGCAAAAATGTTTCTGAGCTGAGAGACATTTTGGGCCTCTCTTTCCACAATAATTCTTTTATAGAAAAGTCAAAAAGGACTGAAAATAGAGGTTTGTTCCTGAATATGACAGGTCCTTCCTAAACAACAAGATGGGTCTTCATTTTAATGAATACTGTGACATACCCATCAATTATCTTTGGATGTGAATGTGACTCTTGTGCATATGTAAAAACGGGAAAGTGGGTAATTTCAGCCGGTGTATTCCTACATATCTGTCAACAGTTATCAAGAATCTAAATGACCCAAACTAAATAAAATCTATTTTATGTTTAGAAAGAACATCACTTGCATATTCAAAACACCTTGAGCTTAGAGCCATACAGAGAAAATTATGGAATAGTCATAGTAAAATATGCCACTGAAGTACAGCAATGGAGAAAGATGTGGGGTGGGGGGAGTGGGGCACCTTGGAATTCAGAACTACAAAAGTTAAGCCTGATGCAACTGAGGGGCCAGGAAAGCCATTGCTTAGCTGTATCATCACACAGAAAGTTACTGGCGCTATAGAGAACAATTGGAATGGTCTGGGTACAAGAAATCAGTAAGTGAGTTAGTGATGAGTCTAAAAATTACAAATAAAAGATCTGAATAATAAAAGTAAGGAAATGAGAATTCAGGAGGTCTCAAGCAGAAAAAAACGGAAATCCCTTTTGGGCGCACGTAGACTTGAATGGGGAAAGGAGTCAAGAGAAGAGTAATTACGATCTGTTGGATATTCTGATAAAATTACAGATAACATTTAAATGACATAGAGAAAGGGGAAAATTGTAAAACAAGTACAGAACATGCTTTTTGGAAGTAACTAAGTGTACATCAGTAGATGAATGAAAAAAGAAGTGGTGCGTATATACAATGGAATATGACTCAGACATAAAAAAGAATGAAATCTTGTCATCTGTAACAACATGGATGGACCTAGAGGGTATTGTGCTGCGTGAAGTCAGTCAGTCAAAGATAAATATCACACAATTTCACTTATGCGTGGAATCTAAAAAACAAAACAAATGAACAAGCAGAACAGAAACAGACTCACAGATACAGAGAATATTTTGATGGTTGCCAGATGGGAGGAGCATTGGGTGGACAGGTGAAAAAGGTGAGGGGAAAAGAAGTATGAATTGTAGTTACAGAATAGTCATGGGAATGTAAAGTGCAGCACAGGGAATATAGTCAATACCACTGTAATAACTATGCGTGGTGTCAGGTGGGTGCCACATTGATCAGGGTGATCATTTCATCAGGTACATAACTGTTTAATCACAGGGTTGTACACCTGAAACTAATAAGTATTGTATGTCAACTGTCATTTAAAAATAAAAATTGTTAATATATTTATCTCCATATAGACTATGAACTTCTTTAGAGAGAGCCTGGTGTGTTTACTTTCTCAATCTCCCTTCCCACCCCCAGCTACCGTATAGGGTGTGTAGGTACCCAGCCATGTCTGGTGAATGGTTAAAATTGCTTGAATTTATTTAAAAGTGGACTGTAGTACAATTACTATAGCAACTTACATTAGTTTGTTAGAGCTTCCATAACAAAACATGACAGACGGGATGGCTTAAACAACAGAAATTTATTTTCTCACCATTTTGGAAGCTAGAAGTCTAAAATTAAGCTGTTAGCAAATTTGGTTTCTTCTGACACCTCTCTCCTTGGCTTGTATATGGTTGCCTTCTTGCTGTGTCCTTGCAGGGCCCCTTCTGTGTGAGAGCATCATGTGTCTTTTCCTCTTCTTATAAGGACATTAGTCATATTGGATTAAGGCCCCACCCTAAGTTCTTTTAAAAACTGTGTCTGCAAACATGATTATACTCTGAGATTCTATGGGTTGAGACTTTGGCATATAAATTTTAGGGGGACACAATTTAGTCCATAACTCAAGTATATTGCTTACTTCATTCAATTGTCACCACAATACTAGTATCACTATTTTTTTTTCAGGAGAGACAACTTGGATCTCAGAAAGGTTAAGTAACTTGTCAGTGGTCACGGAGCTAGGAAGAGGCCAAATGGGATTTGAACCTAGATTTACTGATCTCAAAGCCCATGTTCTTTCCAATGTGCTCCAGCAAATGAATAAAATTGAAGTTACTTAAAGGCAAACTGGGAAAGTTAAGCTAATAGGCATAGTTTATCATCATTATTACACTTAGGATGTAAAAGTAACCTAAACATTCTGTGGGACCCTTTTAGTCCAGAGATGAGGAGACAGAGCTTCGGGGAGGGAAGGTAGTTTGGTCCTTAAGGGCTAACTTTGTGTCTTAAAAGCTCCAGTTGTGCTTCCTAAGAATGGCTCCCTTAGTCAGAATCAGGTCAATTCTTCCAGTCCCTAGTAGGTGAAAGGCTAGAAATCATGGGCTCCTGAGAAGAGAGACAAGAACACACTGAAGCCAGCCTCATGCAGTACAAAGCATGATGTGGAAATCTACACAAAGGCTAGATCTTTACTTCAAGGAAACTATGTTTTGGGGACTAAAAATATGATTTGTTGCTGTTTTTGCTTGCTTCAATATGCTTTTAAAACCAAAGCAGATATTTTTCTATTCAATTCTGCCAATTTCTTCCTGTTTATTTGAATAGAATTTCTCTAGAATTAAGTGGTGAAATTGCAGCCTGTTTTCTTAAATGAAAAGAAGGGATATGACCTTAAATATTCCAGTGCAGCCCCAGCCGGCGTGGTTCAGTTGGTTGGAGCTTCCTCACATAAACCAAAGGGTTGCAGGTTCAATTCTCCATCAGGGCACATACTTACATTTGCAGGTTCGGTGCCCATTGGGTTGCATGTGAGAGGCAGCCGGTGGATGTTTCACTCACATTAATGTTGCTCTTCCAGTCTCTCTCTCTCCCTTCCCTTCTCTAAGCGTGTCCTTGGGTGAGGATAAAAAATAAATAAATAAATAAATTCCAATGCAATGCAGTTGGATCTCTTACTAAGGAAGTAGTGGTGTATTGTTCCAGTACTAGAGATTTAGGTGTGCCCCAGAACACCAGGCACTCTCCAGGCCTCTCCCATTTGATGGGGGCTCATGGGAGTCTCATTTCACAAACTGATGCAGAAAGGAAAGGTGGATCTGACAGATCGAACCTCGGCCTCTGGTCATCACTTGCTCTCCACTACCTTTTGCATATTTCTCAACTAGAACAAACCATTTTGTGGCATCCTGTTCATGTGGAACAAAAGGTCTTTAAGAAGAAAATGTCTCCTTGGAACTAGTTAATGGATTGATCGGGGTGGGGCGTGGGGGGGCAGATTACAATGTTGGGCTATAGTAGCCCAACTATAGGGGTTACTGCAACCCTCTGCCATGCTCTTGGCTGAACCTACCAATTAGCATGATATGTTCCTGGGATTTCTGAGCTGATTGTTGGGGCTCTTCACTTTGTATGGCTTCACTCTTACTCCCCTCTCCATTCACTAGACTCTCCCATGAGCTCTAGAGTAAGCTTCCTAGAACAGAACTGGAAAGAACCCAAGAATTTTCCTCAAATTAATGGCCCTACAGCTAAATGGAACTTATCTAAAAGAGCTGTGTGGGGATGGGTATATCCTCTTTTCAAGCAAAACAGTTTGAAAAATTGGTAAATTATAGTCAGTTCTAAACCATGATCTTAATAACTTGCAATTCATGGCACATAACACTTATTGAAATGCAGTGAGCCCCCATTATAAAGCCTGTTACCATGGAGGGTTTAGATCACAGACAAGGCCACACAAGGCAAGACTTAAAGTTATTTGTAGAATAATGGTTTTGGTAAATGGAAGCAAAGAGGGGATTGCCCACGGAGAAACAAGAATGTTCTCAATGTAATTCTGTAAATTAAAACATTTACTGAATATCCGCTACCTCCCCACCATAGGCCACAGGCAGGGCTTGGTGCTAACAAATAATGCACAGTCCCTCCCTGGGAGGTACGTGGGCTGAAATCAAGCTTTTTATTTTTTTCCCCAGATGAAATTCTGATCATGAATATAGTGGCATATACTAACAACTCAGAATATCTATAACAAATTTTTGGTATAACTAATACAATCATGAGAACGTGCTTGGCTCCCTATTTACAACTCTGCTTTATAGTTCTTCAAATGATATTGGTCACCTTAGATGTTTAAAATAACAATTTTGAAGTCTCGACACAGGATTCCATTCTTATGAGTTACATGAGAGATATGTATGTATACGTGTTTCTATACATTCTGTGGACACCAAAGTTTAGATTATAATTTTTTTTAAAGAGTTCAGATCTTATGGTTAAGGAATACAGGGTGGAATGGGGCCATTTTGTGATCTTCCCCATTTTGTAAGAGAAAAGGAGGATTATGCATACCTCTGGAAGGAAGCTCTTTCACGCAGAGAGCATCTTTGTTTTCTGCCTGCAGGTTCAGCTTTGACTTCAACAGAGCTCAAACTCTGCAAATGACAAATGGAACTGATGTAATTAAATAATTACTGTGTCTGCAAGTTCTACAGAGAAAAGGTGAAATGCTAGGCATCAACAGATGCCAAATCAGAATAAAAATTGCTTTCACTGAAATTATAAGGTACACCCTGTTTCTTTTTAAAAAAATTTTATTGTATTTTTTCCTTTGCCATTTAACTCCCTTTTGCCCCTCACCCCCCTGCAATCACTATATGTGGTCCATGTCTATGAATCCTTTTTCCTTTTTGCCTGATCCCTCCATCCCTCCTCCTCCCCCTACCAGCTCTCATCATCCTGTTTCTTGTCATCATATTCCAGGTAAGAGAAGAGGCTCCATCTCACAGAAAAAGCAAAATGATGAACACTCATGGTGGTCAGGCCTGGAAAGGGCATCTTAACAATAAGCAAGAAAGCTACTTCAGGGAGAAATTAAAGCTCCTCTTTATAGACTCTGAAGAGGAGCTATTAATGTTTTTCTCTTTCTGACACACTTGTTCTCTTCTCAAGAGTTCATTTCAATCCATACTGCTACTGTCATTACTTTTGTTCTTTGCCAGGAAAGATGGATGGTTTAAAAGTCATTTGGGACTGGAGTTAAAGATCTGTTCTCCCTTAAGTTTTTTCTCATTTGTCTCATGTTGTATTTTCTCTTTAGAAAAGTGCAAATAGTGAACATAGTAAGGAAATGCATTAGAATTACTATAGTTATGCTTTTAATTTTAAGTGAATATCAACTTTAAAAGCTTATAGTGGCATTTCTCAAGTATAAAAATTGGACTGCTGGCATTGGGATCATGTGGGGCTTATTATTTTGTATAAGAGCTTTATTGAGAGTCAATTTTACATACCACACTTGTTGAAAGTGTAAAATTCAATGGTTCTTAGCATATTCACAGAGCTACACAGCCATCAACACAATCAATTTTAGAGATTTTCATCATTCCCATAAGAAACTTCTTACCCATTAGGAGTCACTCTCCACTTCTCTTTGAACTTCTCAGCTCAGGCAGCAACTAATCTACCTTCTGTTTCTATGGATTTGTTTATTTGGGACATTTTATATAAATGGTATCTTAAAATAAGTGATCTTTTATGACTGAGTTCTTTCATTTCACATAATGTTTTCAAGGTTTATCTGTGTTATTGCATGTACCAGTACTGCATTTTTAAATTACCCAATAATATTCCATTGTTTACACGTACCATATATTTTTTAACCATTTATCAGTTAACAGATATTTGGGTTGTTTCTACTTTGAGGCTATTATGAATAATGCTGCCATGAACATTTGTGTACAAGATTTTCTGTAGACATATTTTAAATTCTCTTGGGTACACATCTAGAAATGGAATTGCTGGCTTACCTGGTAACTCTATGTTTAACCCTTTGAGAAACTTCTAGACTGTTTCCAAAGTAGCTGTACCATTTATATTCCCACCAGCAGCATGTGAAGATTCTGACTCCTCCAAATCCTTATCAACACTTGTTACTATCTATCTTTTTAAAAATAGCCAGCCCAGTGGATATGAAGTGTTATCTCACTGAGGTTTTTACTTGCACTTCCCTGATGGTTGGGATTACTATTAAAATGCATATTCCTGGCATTAGACCCTGAATTAGAATCTGATCCTGAATTAGAATCTATGAGTCTGCATTTTGCTGAGACTCAAATCAGTTATTTGCTCATCCATGACAGATATTTACTATCTCTTATAGTTCCTAGGGATCAGATATTTGGGAGAGGTTGGTTAGGCATTTCTGGTTTGGTGTCTTATATGGTTTGGTTAGATTATCAGTCAGGGCTGCAGAAATGTGAAGGCTTGACTTGGACTGGAAGACCCCTTTCCAGGGTGTGCTTCATGGACGTGCAGTTGGAGCAGTCATGCAGGGCACCACTCAGCAGGGTTTCACGTGCTTGGTTTAAGGCCCTCCTGCTGCCATCTTGAAATTCTTAGTAACTTAACCTGGAACTGGTGCTTTGTAAGTAAAATCCAATGGGACAAGGTAGTATGTGTGAGTAGAGGAGATGTGTGCAGTATTTGTGTCTGTGTTCCTTGGGGCTCCGTTTTCATATGATGACTTATAATACCGATGAGCAAAAAAGTCTTGTGGATCCATGAGGTGTGGGAGTTCAGTGAGACTCAAAGCAAGTACAATGTAAGACTGTTATGTCTGAAGGCGAAGGAGAGGAAGAAAGGAGGGATAATGCCAGTGCGATGACCAAAGGCATGGAGGACAAAATGGGCCCCCTCATTGTTCCCC
Organism: Mormoops blainvillei; assembly: GCA_004026545.1. Lineage (NCBI taxonomy): Eukaryota > Metazoa > Chordata > Mammalia > Chiroptera > Mormoopidae > Mormoops > Mormoops blainvillei. The sequence continues at coordinate 115,517 of PVJD01001150.1, forward strand.
TTCAAATCTCTAGGAAGGCTACCAAGCCTGCCAGGTGCTTTGTGGAAATGAGCCTTTTTGTGTGAAAACAAGTGAAAGGGTTCAGTTTGAAGTATGGGTGGACATGGGGGAAAGGGAGACAGTGGAGGTGGGTGTGGGTATAAGGGATGGAGGGGACCATGATGAATATCATGGGGGAAGATGTTGGACTATCACTGGCCATGGAGTGGGAGGACAGGTGTTTGCATCAGCTTTGAGATCTTCAAGGGTCATGGGAGCCTCAGTTCACATTCGGGTTTTACTTATAAATTCTGTACACTGGATGTAATGTGTAGTTTCTTGATTCCAAATGAGCAATGCCTACTTATCCTTTATCTTCTATCTTTAGACATCCTCATGATGACAATTTTGTGAGACACGTATCCATCTTATCAGGCATGTGGACATGATACTCATTTTCTAGCTAGGAAGAATTAGAATATCCCATGTTCTGAATTAAAATGTGTCAACAAGGTCTCAAGTTTTGGTTGTTGCTCATGATACGTTCGGACCAGGGAGCACAACATTGGGCCTAACTGAGCTCCATTATCTCCCATCTCCAGTGTTAGTTAAACCCAAGGGACAGAGAGAGGGAGGAACGCCTTGCTGAGGTTGTGGGGAAGCTGTTGGGGACTAGCATCAACATGAAACACTGGCAGTTGAGGGACATGAGACAAAGGGGAAGAGGGAATGGAATGTTCCGGTCTCTAGGAGCCATTGCTGCTGAGCCTTGGCACAGCCCACCCTGCAGCCCACCATCATTCACTAGTTGGTAGAATTTCTTCATTGTTATGCTGGTTGCATTGAAAACCCACTTCAGTCGTAAACCTGCTTGTCAAAGCTTGGTCCAACAATGCAGTGGCTCTTCAAATTTCATGGCCTTCATGCTTGACAGTGGGATACTACATACAGCCGGGCCAGCAAGCCCAGGGTTCAGTGACACAAAGAATCTTACCTCTATGCAGTAGAGACTTACTTTGACAAGCCCCAGCTTTGCTGTTTCAAATGACCAGCAGAAAGAAAACCATACCATAGCTCTGGACCAGAAGCCTTTGTTTTTGCACGCAAATTGAAACAATAAATTGCTTTGGAAGAAAACTGTACTTACAATTTATTTTTATATTTCAAAATCAGTGTATTGTTTGCTAAGGAGGAATATTTATTATTATTTTAACCTGTGTTACATGAAGGTTATATATTTGGCTTTATACATATTCTTACTTTAATTATACTTGTGCTTTGACTGGTTGCCCCATATAACTCAACATGTACTTTGGCTTCCAGACTCATCTACCCATTGTTTACCCAACCCTTCAGTTTGGAAGCCAAAGGGCATCTCAAACCAGACACATTGAAGACCAAACTCCTAATTTCCCATACACTCCTGTCCCACCCATCTGGCCAAACCTGTCTTCATCTCATTAAACGGGACCTCCATTCATTGTCACTCAGGTCAACACTGGTGCTCAACCCTTGTACTCTGTACTGACCGACCTTTTGTCTGAAAGGATCCTCACAAGATACCCACATGCCTCACTCAGCTTTAAATCACTAATGTCTCTGGTCGAATGTCAGCTTCTCAGGCCTTCTGTGACCATGTTATGTCCCCTACCTTGTCATTCTTCTCCTCTTAACTGTATTGTTTTTATAACATTATTATCATATGAGAAGTTATATACCTATTTATTTACTTCTTGTCTGTTGTTCACTTACTAAAATGTAAGCTCTTTGAGGACAGGGACATTCTTTTGCTCATTGCTGTTTACACAACACAGAAAAGTACATACTCATAGTAGGTGCTCAGTAAATATTTGTTGAATGAAGTAACGAAAAAATAGGTAAAATAATTGTTTGAGTGTCACTCCAAAAGACGATTATCCAGGGGTTAGTGTTAATCTGCAAACACACTTAAGTGCTTTGAGGAGATGCAACAAATAAAATTCAATGAGAATCTCTTCAGAGAAGACTTACATGTTGATTTCTTGGGGTGTTTTCTCTCCGGTTATTCTTAAGTCTAAATAGAGAAAATAATGTATAATTTAAGTTAAACATTTATTGAGCATTTGCTCTGTGTACAGTGTCATAAGGCACATAAAATGCATTGCAGACCATTTTCTTCCCAAGGATATGACAATCTTCTGCAGTACTACAACAAATTAATTCAGTGTAATGAAAATCCTCAAATGCCTTATTCTTTTATTTAATAAGTATAAATTATAATCAAGCAATTAATTTGTTGTTATATTAAAAATAAAACATGTATCATAAATAATTGAAACAATACAGAAAGATACAAAAAAGAAAAAACCTATCACCTCAAGTATCAACAGAAATAACCAATGTTAACTGGGTGAACATCTACATAGAAGGAATCGTCTGCATAGAAGAAACAGTAGACGTTATACAGAAAGAGAGAAACAAATCAGTTGCTAAAAATGAGATGGTGCTATACATGGTGTTTCAAAAATGAGAGGTGATTAATGTTTCTTGATCTAACAGAATAAAAAGAAAATGAAGTGAAACAGAAGGAATGGTTAATTTTTGTGAAAACCTTTAGTACTCAAGATATTGATTTCTAAAATATTCTTTTAGGTAAGAAATTTCCCCATGAAGACTATTAAGATGGGGTGTGTGTGTGTGTGTGTGTGTGTGTGTGTGTGTGTCTCATTCCGTTGTTGACAGTATCGCTGGATGCCTTGCTGCAAAACAGGGGGAATAGCAATGCTGCTATCTCATCCTCTAAACCCACTGTTAAGCTTTACAATTTTAGCATTCTTTACTGTCTTTCCATAAAGTTTTTAAATTTCCCCAAACAGGTTCTTCATGATTTTTGTTAGATTTCTTTCCAAAGGTCTAAACTTTTTCATCGCTATTTTAAATGTCATACAGTTTTAAAATAATAGCTAATATTTAAGAACACAATTAATGTTTTATGTTGATCTTACATATGCCCATTTTGCTTTATTTTCTTATATTATCCTAATAAATAAAGTAAATCATCAATCTTTAAATAATGAGCATTTTATTATTCCCTTCCTAATCTTCATGACTTTGTGTTACGGAACTCACAAGGACCTTCAATAAATGTTAAAAGCATGCAGTAATAGTCAGCATCCTTATTTTGGTCTTAATTTTAATGGGAGTGCTTCCAATATTTTTCCATTAAGAATGAAGTTTTCTCTCATCAGGCCAGATCTATTTGTAAATTCAAGTCTATTATATAATTGTTAATTTAGAATAACATTTACAGTAAATATAAATGAGGATTAGTATATTTTAAAAAGAATGAAGTTTTCTCTAGGTATTTTAAAATAATCTTTATCAGGATAAAAATGTTTTCTTCTATGCCTAAATTGCTAAGATATTTTTAACCTAAATAAGCATACTTTATCAAGTGATTTTTCTGCTTCTAAGGAATCAGTGTATGGCTTTTCTTCTTCAATTTATTAATGTAGTGAATTATATTTATAATTTTTCTGATATAATACCATTCTTGGCATTCCTGGGAGAAACTCAGTTATATCTATGATGTACTAACTTCTTTATGTGCTGCTGATTTTTAGCTTGAAAATACTTTGTTTAGGGCCTTAACATCCATTTTAACACACATAAATGTGGCTATAAACAACCTATCAGTCTGTTTTACAGTTAGTATATATTGTAGGTTGACTATAGAATTTGTGTGATGACAAATAATGCCACTCCATGGGTACTTTTGATATTGATGATGGAAATAATAGAGTTTACAGAGTGTCTTTCTCTATTAGAAAAATGCTATTTTAAGACTACAGTTTAGAAGATAAGGGAAAGTCTTCTCTGATTAGAGAGTCCATCATAGATCCTGTAACTACAGCAAGTCCACATGTCTTCAAATATCTATACAGCCAATAAAGAATACAAATATGTTCAAGGCAGGATAATGTTCTAAGATTCTGAAATACCACAGTGAAAATTTGTGAGAATAATTTTCACAGAGCAGAATTGCTTAACTTTAAATACAATATCCTGTCTCTCCAAGAATATATTTCACTGTGTCCCTCATGCTGCAGTGAGAATTCAAAGAGACACTATAATTGATGGTCCCCTGAATTCAGTGTGTCACCTGTTACTACAATAATCGCACTGGCTGTCCCCCTCATATTCCTCCTGCCTCCCACCTTGCCTCAAACATCAGGATTCATGTTTGTTTTCCAAACTGATTTTATATAGGAACTACAGTGGGAGTCAAGTATAGTGTTTACTATAACACCAGTCTTTCTTCACTTTTCTTTGATTTAATCATTATTTCAGGACTTAATATTACTGTTTTGTTATCACTTTTTGTACTATATAATATTCCTTTATGACTTGCTTTCACATACCGAAAGGTAATTGAGAAATCAAAGTCAATACTGTAACATGAAAAAGCAACCCCAAAACAACCACAAAAAAAGAAAAAACAAAGAAAATATGTAAGGCAGAAAAATAAATACACATTTACAAGCAGCGTGGTAATACGGTTTGTGGATTCAGATCTTTTTTTACAAGCAGCAATGACCCAAAATTAAGAAATAGCAAGAAAATCCAAAGAAAAAATCAGTCATAAAATTTTATCCCCTACAAAAAGGTAGGATTTTTCACATTACTGTCCTCCAATGTATTATTTTTACCCTTTGGCTTCTATGAGAATTACAGGGGCTAACAAGCGAATCACTCCTGTCACAATGAAAACTGAAGGGGAGGGTTCAGCAGAAACTTGTCCTAGGCTGTGACTTTGATGAAATGGCCTAAATCTGGAGATATCACTGAACAGGGAACATGATGAAAGGCATTTAAGTTTTGGCACTGAAACAAAGGCTAAGAAACCAAAGAAAAGTCTTCAAATGAGATGTAATGGAAGTCAATTTTGTTCATGTCTGAGGTATACCATGGGAAGGTACATGCCACATTGCAGTGTTTGTCCTGATCCAGTCATAGGTAATTCATTTTTAAAGTCTTGCACTGTATCTGTCTAAGTGTGTGATTCACTATATGGCAACTGCATTCCCGGATGCTAATATTTCACATTTCTGTAACTCATCTGTTTCATTAGTCATTTATCCAACACATTTCTATCTGACTAAAGGGGAGAACAATGACAGTTATTCCAGGGAGTTGCAAGTGAAAAAATAAAATCGTTCTAACATATGGAAGGCAGCTTTTGGCATTCAGCATAAGGCTTCCCAAATAATCACTCGCTTTAAAAAATCAACCGATATTGGAACAGCTTCCTTTACTTTCTGCTCTTCCAGACCAGCTCTGAGGTATTAATAAACTTTCACAGACACCCATTTCACGTAGCAAAGGAGAGGACTTTCGAAGCAGTCCATGCGTTTAAATTAACACAGGCCTTCTAAGTCCACAAGAAATTATAGAATTTTAAGTGGGACTTTATTAGTTTGTTCTGTGCCCTGTACAATTGCCTTGAATTTTAATGAAATATTAGCACTAATAAAACAGTAAAAAAGCACTTGACCTAGAAAGAATATTGAAAAGTCTAACTTTACATCTCTTATTGGTAATACACTTACAGTCACTTAGGTTTTTCACTGAGGATATACTATCAAGAACAGGATTAAGACTCCTAATACCATGACACTAGGTAGGTCATTGTCCCTTGATCATAGGTGCTACTCCTAAACAGATGGGAGAATGAAGAAAAATTCTGATAACTGAAGTTACTGAATTATCCCAGAATAGATTAAGTTTATTTTTTCCTATAATAAGACATGTTAAAGTTAAAAGTAGAGATTAAATTATAGAAAAGTAAAGAACATTATTTTCTTTCCCACATACGAGTAATTGGCCAAAAAAATTAATACCCACTACATTGTTCTTTCTCTTTTTAGATTTTATTTATTTATTTTTAGAGAGGGGAAGGGAGGGAGAGAGAAGGAGAGAAACATCAATGTGTGGTTGCCTCTTCCACGCCCCCAACCGGGGACCTGGCCTGCAACCCAGGCCTGTGCCCTTACTGGGAATCGAACCCGCAACCCTTTGGTTCACAGGCTGGTGCTCAATCCACTGAGCTATGCCAGGCAGGGCAAATACCCACTACATTTTTCTTTTATTTGTGTTTTTGTTATCTGTTACTACATAACAAATACCATGCCCCCCCAAAAGTGGCAGTTTAAAGTAATTATAAACATTTATTTCACACAGTTTCTGTGGTACAGGAATTCCTGAGTGGTTTACCTGGAAGACGGGTGGTTCTGGGCCAGGTTGTCTCATCAGGATAGTGTAATATGATGCTTGGGACAGCAGCCTTCGGAAGGACTGGCTGGAGTTGGAGGATCCAATTCCAAGATAGCCCACTCAACCACTGACAGGTGGTGCTGGCTGTTGGCAAGAGGACTCAGTTCCTTCCCATGTGGACTTTTTCATAAAGTTGTTAGGGTGTTTTCATGACATGGTGTCTGACTTCCTCCTGAGTAATTCCAGAGAGCACAGAGTGGAAGCCACATGTCTTTTATTATGCACCCTGAGAAGTCATATAACCACCATTTCTATCCTATCTTATTGGTACTAACTGGTGAACCTTATTTAATGGGGGAGGTGAGGGTTACTGCAGGACACCTTAGAGGACACAACCACTGTGTGCAAACTAGAACTACATATTGTTTGGAAGGCATTTCAGCAGTAACTATAAACATCTTTGAAATGATATTTCGAAGAATGTATGTTCTGTTTGCCATACCTCTGAGAACTCAGTTTTGGATTTTTTTTCTTATTAGCAAAACATGATCTGATAAAAACAACAGGGTTTGCTATGGTACATAGTTCCTTCTTTCCACTCCACAGTATAGGGCAAATGTCATCTTGTCAGCCCTTCATACAGCTCGGATTTCTTGTTAAAAGCCATATAGTATATTAGAGAACAATAAGGCCCTGGCTGAGGTTATTTTGTACACATTAGGTATTTCGTCTACAGTTTGTTGTTACTACAAAAGAGCCAATAAAATAAGAGAGAGGAAAATAAACATCTGAATATAAGGAAGAAATGTAATACTTGCAACTGGTTGTCAAAATTATAAGATGCCAACTTCTTTTTCCAAGTAAAATAAGTGGTGAAAGGAAGATAAAGCAAGAGGAATAAAACAAAGATGGACTTCCAACATGGCTTTCTGGCTCACTTCTTTAATTTCACAAATGAGGAAACTAAGGTGAGGTGAATTTAATTGTCTTATCCAAAATTACACAGTAGATTAATCGGTTATATATTCAAGAGTAATTTTACAGGACTGACCTCCTTTCTCTTAATTAAATTTGTATTTATACATCAAACAACAGGTCAAAAAACAAAGCTGAGTTGAATTGGTTATTTATTATCACCTAGATAAATAATAAAAATGATTGCTTGGTAGACTTCAACTATTTGCAATTTTTAAGAAACAAAAATTTTGTCCAGTAATTTTGTATTATATTATAAGGACAACAGAAATCACTAAAAGAAATCTTCCTTTCTAATTCTACAATTTTAACTTAAAGTAGTGTTTCAAATTAAAGAAAACCTCTGGTACCCTTGAGAAGATATTGCAATAGAACAAAATACTTCTTTTTCCTTTTAAAAAATGCTCTTATAAAGGGTACTTCTTTCATGTAGGAAGCACCAATCATAGAAATAATTTCACATTGTGCCAAAAAGTTTAGACCAGATAAAACAGTTATCCTTTGGCTGAATGTCTCTTTAGTTGGCATTGTACAAGTGTGTTTTAGGAATTGTTTTCCAAACTTCAGTGTGACTCATTGTCTCCTTTTAACTCTGCATTTTCTACTCCTCCATGGTGTGTAAAACTTTCTGATTGTCATAATTCTACTTTTCATGCCACATTACTCTAGAAAACAATCTTCCAAACAAACAATTGCTGTCAAAGGCAAAGGATACACAGTTTATCTTGGATTCTAGTGAATGAAAATAACTCAAAATAGTCTATGTCTTGGTTTAGCAATGTCACCACCTCACATGGAAACTGAATTAGCATATGCTAAATGGCAACTCCTGGTTGCTAGGGCGAGGTGGAAGAGATCCTTGGGCTAATTGATTATAAAATGTGAAAATTAATGGGCTCTGTAGATGAAGAAACACAGTAATGACTCACAAGCACATGAATTCTTGGTAAAATCAAAGATTTACTGAATACCTACCACTGATCGTGGATAGTGCTGTTATTAGGAGTTCAAAGTTGAGTTTGGATTTTAGGGCTCAAATTCTATTCCTCACTACCTCTTCTATCTTCTAGGTTTTTAAAAAATGTAAGAAACACAGAACACAGAAGAAAAATGGCCAAATATCTTAGAAAATACTCACTACTCAGTGCTCCTCTAGAACAGTCTTTATAGCATGTCTAAGGCCAAGAGGCTTAAGTAAGCCTCAGCCTATATTAACACCCACTAGCCTCCACCCCATTGGAAAGCCAATTCAAAACACACCCACCAGTGTCAGTGAAGGAAACAAGAAAGAATTTAAAAACATCATGCAGTTATCACCATTATCACCAATGCCTACTGCTTAGCTACCAAGGCTACTCCACCCCCATATCTGGGCTGTTGAACAGATAGGAAGCTGTCATGATGAAAGCTGTGAGATGAAAGTGAGCAAAGAATAAAGCATTTGGCTTCTTCTTATGCAGAAAAAGACCTGGTCCAGCCTGCCTCTGTAAGGTGGGTCAAGAGCCCTGCCCAGGTAGTCCTACTGCCGGAGAACAGAAAGACCCAGGGAAGAAAGGAGGGAAAAAAATACGTGCAAGTCACCTGCTCTAAGGAAACTGTAGTAAAAAGCAGAAGACGACCCTGGTCATTAATGTTTTTCTGCTCCCTATGCAATGACCCCACTTACTAGTGAACTGTAACTCAATGAAAGCCAGGTTCAGACAAAGAAAAATCCTTCTCTCTGAAAAGAAGTTGAGTTGTGACCACCGATGTTTCCTTCTATGTTCCTCTGACTGGGGAAAAGAAGGTTGGGAAGAAATTCTGGTTTTCTTTGGGCAAAGGCTAAATCCAAGGGAGAAGGAGTCTCCTTTAGCATTAGGTATCAAAGTGCCTCTTAAGGAATTTGGAATCAGAAAGCCTAGAGTCAAGCCAAAGGCCATCACCCCCCGCCCCCGCCCCACGACCACCAACACTAGCACCTTCACTGCTGTCACCTCCACAGCTTGGCTAGAAAAACATCAACAGTTATTTCTCACCTAGAAATCTCAATGCCCTGTTTAAAATGCGAGTGCCACTCCCTACTAGCTGCGGGTGATAAAGACATTCTCCCTGTAGGTTTACCCAAGGAATTCTCTGGCTCCTAAATAGGCCTGGGAGTCTCTTAGGGGTCTCCCGTCCCCTGTGAGAAGAGGTGGGGTGCAAAGGAAAGTGTCTAGAATGGGTCCTACAGCATGAAGTCTGAGTGACTTGGGTGAGATACTGACCTCAGGGGGTGCACTGAACAACATTTCTTCCTAAGTCCTGCTGGGACTTCCCAAGATTGGCTTCTACCCTGATCCTTTATGTGTGACCCAGTTTTCCAGGTTGAAACTTCTATAGCTGTGGCATGACTCTTCCTCTGGCTGAAAGGAATGGCCTGTTTTTCCCTTGAAGTTGCTGACTTGATCTCACTGCAAAGACAAGGCTTCTGGCTGGCTAGTCATAACTGCGTGTCTGCTTCTGCCAGGAAATGTTATGATCATCCCTTGAGTGTCAGCCCCAAGTTCACCACACCCCTGGTTTAATGTCATGTGCAACAAGGGTTAGCTTCTTTTGGGGTTAGCTGCTCACCTGGGTTGGCCCTGTTGGCTCTGGCCCACATGTTTCTAGCTTCCTCTCTAATTTCTACTGGTGTTCTACTGAAGTCCCAGCATGCCTCCTGTTTAACTGTAGTTCTCCAATCCTGAGAGGTCCACAAAAGTGATGAGTCTCTTCACATTGTAAACAACCCAGCAGCACACTTAGAGATGGACAGTGGTGGTTTTAATTAGGCAATACTCTCTACTTGAGGGCAGTGTGGCTAGGAAATGTATAAAACTTGCTTTTAAAGAAGGCAAGATGTGTTTCTCTACCAGTAATGTCCTGGCCCCATCTCAACAGCTGGTCTAGGCCTTCTTTCTATTTAGCCCTTCCAAGCAAAGACCTTTGTTACTTTCTCTGTAATGAGTACCTTGTAATGAAGCAATCTCTATTGCTTCACTGATAATATCATATTGTAACTATAAGTTTAAGTCTCTTTATCAATTTTAAGTTTCAGAAAGGCTAGGACAGAGCAAGCCTTCAATAAATGTGCAGTAGACTGGGTAAATGGATAGATGAATGGGTGAATCAATGGATACTACTGTTGGACTGGGGTATCATGGCATATAAATATAAAAGATCATTTACATGTCCATCCCAAAGTATCATGGCAGTTTGGGAGACCTTTGACAAATTGCAATTTATAGGGTAAGTTGTCAGTTCTGAGACACATTCACCCCACATTTTACATCTCTGAAATGAGGAGGTGTCTCTTAATCCCTGCCAGCCAGGAGGTAGTTGGAATGTGGTTGCCACGGTGCACTCATGCATCCAAAGTAGTTAGGGTGCTGTGGGTGGCTTGAAAGGAATGCATGGAGAGGGTAGAGGGTGATTTTAAGGAAGGTGAGATCACCAGCAGTCCAGACAAGAGAGGACAATAGTACATGGAAAATCACAGTATCTACCACTTTGAGTTGAAAAGTTTTCAGAAGAGACATCCGAATGTAAAGAAGTTTTAGAAGTGCCTTAAGTGATTTAATTTGCTTATGTTTTCCTTTTTAAGGAATGCACAAGAGTGCTATATCATAATAATCTATGTCTAAATAACTAAAATAGCTCTTTCAATAAGAAGAAAGTAAAAACTAAGTGATAAAAACGTTATGTAAATTGAATTGATAGTATTTTTTTCTTTCTTAGCAATCTGTAAAATAATGGTGGTTCTTATAGTCAATGACATTATATAACATGAAATATGGGGTATTTGCTGTAAAATTAGTGGATTTTTTCCTCTTTGGGGAAATAAATGGGATTAGTAAATTGTAACTGTTATCTTCTTCACTGAAATAAAGGCACAGGGAGATCTGTGCGTACTTTCTCAGAAAGATAAATTTCACATTGTTGCAATAAACAGAAGGCATGATGCTTGCAAATTCCTGGGGAGAAGTTTCTCTGTTCAAGCTGAGGTTTTGTTACTGTTTAATATTGTTGATGGAGAAAAGAGAGGAGCCTGTCCAGGGAAGCCGCATTAAAAACAGTCAATACGCTTTTGACAGCACTGCCAATCCATTCCAGCCTCCCACTCCCGGCCCTCAAAAGAGTTGTAAGCAAACCTTACCAAAGGTACCCCCAGCCCCCACGTCTCACCCACCCTAACTTCGAGACAAATGTGAGTTTGTTGCCAATACCTCAAAAGAAGGCGGTTAGTCCACATCTCAGACAACAAAAACGAAAGGGAAACAACAGTAACAAAGGAAGAATCTTGGGAGCCGATAGCTAAACTGTCAAAGAGAAGTAGGAAATCATCTGGGTAGTCACAAAGCCTTTGCTAAGTCTCTTTGTGTCCTGAACTTCCCATTTTACTGCTTATTTTAAAGGACTAAAATTAGACCTCACTCATGTATGCCAAGCCTGATATTGTGGCAAGGGCCAAAAATACACAAAAAGGTGCCCATTCTAAGTCGACCACAGCCGCATGTTTGTTACTGCTCCACAGCCAGGTGGGCCCATCCTCTCCACGGCCTTCAACTTCTCCTCACCCTCCACTTCCCCTTGAGAACGGTGGGGAGCAGTATCTGCAGGAGTGTAAATGATAGGCTGTGGCCATGTTCCACGGACAGCGCACAGGACAGCATGAGGCCCGAGATGTAAGGCACCCCAGTTGCAGCCCATCCCAACAGAGGACAGGTATGACTAGATGAATAAATGAAAGGTTCCCTCCCATATGGATGTGACCCAATGTGCAATTACAGTGAAGTCTGTAATTCCCAGAAGTATCATTTAAAGCCTTGCTTTTTTAAACTCTCATGGTAGATTGTAAAAGGCTGATTTACCACCTTTTTTGGCGAGTTGTCTCTGGAAACACTCACCCTATTCCACCCAACGCTTAATAAAAAACTGATGTCCAAAAGGGTTATAGGTTCATCTCTAAATTCCATATTTGTTCCAAGAAGAAAAAAAGTAGTATTTGTTTTTTGGGGGATCCAAAGACAGAAAGAAAGAAAGCAGGAAAGAGAAAAGAAAATATTTGATATTCCAGGAGTGCCAAGTCTTGAAGCTTCAAAATTCTCTCCAGCAGCGTTCTTTCACCTCTGTAGTCCCTGTAGCATTGGTGGCCTTTGCTCAGGTGTCCAGCTACTCTCCATAATTGCTTAAACATGCAAGTCTGTTATATTAGAGAGAAGCAGCTACACATGCCACTTAAAAATTTAATTATTATATCTGTTCTCTAAAAACAAACCGGGTTCCATGAGGGAGGTTGGACACCACCCTGGGCAGGTTACACAGGCAGGCAGCTGCTTTGCGCCAAGGGGAGGGCGTGTGGGGGCCGTGAGGTAGCGTCTCGTCTGAAGGAAATGAAATACTGCATGCAGAGGGCTTATTAAAAGCTTCATGCTTGAAAAATCCATAGTAAAGGCAAGTCTTGGGAAGCAGACAGTTTCCCCTTTTGCTGGTCATGTTAACTTTGTCATTGGAAATGTGAATGCAATTTTGACATTTGTATGGACTTAGGGGAAAAATAGTAAAGCATGAAGCCAGTTTTTATTGAAAAAACATGACTGAGAACAAAACTACTCAAGGCAGCACTTTGCCAGTGACTAAGGTGCAGCCTTCTCTTCTGGGACTCTGCATACCACCTCGTCACAGCTACAGTAAATAAAAAAAGAAAAAATTGAAAACAAAACCAAAGCAGCACAGCGTCTGCAGAACCATGGCTCTCCTTCTGAGCTGCTCTGACAAAATGACTCTAGAAATTTCGCCAAGATACTTCAGGACATCTTACTCCTGGCAGCAGCCAGACAGCTTACTGTGTGCCCCAAATTTAACTTTTAAAAACTCAACTCGTGAGTCTTTTTTTAATTTTAAAATTAAAACTGATGTTGAAAAGTTTTGAATAACTAATTCATGCACATGTTGTAACGTACGTCTCTCCAACCTTCTCCCTGGTGATCCCACTCCCTTTCCCAGAGGCAGCCCTTGGCGCCATTCTTCCAGACCCTTTCAGAGGTCTATGACATGTGCAAGCATACCTGGCATGAAACCTTTTCTTTTGTTTTTATATAGGTTTTTTGGGAGGTACTCGCAAAGAGGTTTAATAAAAAAATAATAATAATGAATTTGATGAAATGGACACTTACTTTTAAACAATGTGATGAAATGGATTGTTTGCTAAATTCAACTAGATGTTTTTAAAGTATTAGTCTGTTATTAAAGGACTCCCAAACTTAAAAATTATTTTTAGCCCTGGCTGGTGTGGTTCAGTGGATTGAGCACCGGCCTGTGGACCAAAATGTCTCAGGTTCGATTCCAGTCAGGGCATGTGCCTGGGTTGCAGGCCAGGTCCCCATTTGGGGGCGTGCAAAAGACAACCCATCAGTGTATCTCTCAAACATCATGTCAGTGTTTCTTTTCCTCTCTTTCTCCCTCCTTCCCCCTCTCTCTCTACAAACAAATAAAATCTTTAACAAATGATTTTTAATATATAGATATGTCCGCACCAGATGCATTCCAATGTGAAAACTTCTCTCCCTCCTCTTATTCTTCGTGGGATTGTGTCTTCCATCAGCAGAACTTTCTCTTTTACCCCACTTCATTACCATCTTTACACAAGCTCATTGATGTTCACCATTTCAGGTTTAAAAAAAAATTCTTAAAGTAAATTTTCAAACTTACCTAGACGGTGATGGCAAAAATCACAATTCCCTAAAATTAGCCAATAGAAGTCAAATCACTTACTCTGGCCACCCATGACTGATCACTGGCAAGAATGGCAGAACAGGTAGGTGTTACATGGTAGAAAGAGCACTTGCCTGGAACTTACGTGGGTTCTGACCCATTCGTTCTAACCTACTTGGCATCTAGATCTCAGCCAAGTCTTCAAATCTCTCCAGCTTCCTATTTCTTTTTTCTTTTCTTCTTTTTTTTTTTTTTGGTAAATTAGGGGAAATCATAATTAGAGATTTCCTGCTTACACATTCTGTTTTGTTTCTGACATTTTCTAGTGTTTTACCCATATGTATCTAGTCTTTAAAGCTCAAATTGATCAGTGCAATAAGCTTCTTTCTCTCAAGTTAAAATGAAAAGGATGAGCACAACCAAACTGAAATCTGCTAGGTGTTATGAACTGAATATTTTTGTCCCCCTAAAAGTTAGCTATTGAAGTCCTGACTCCTGGTGTGATGGTATTGACAAGTGGAGCCTTTGTGGGGTACTTAAGTATAGATAATGTCATGAGGGCAGAACTCCCATGATGGCATCAGTGCTCCAATAAGAAGAGGAAGAGACCAGAGCTCTCTCTCCCTCTCTCCCCTATGTGAGGACACAGTGAGAAAGTGCCAGTCTGCAACCCAGAAGCAGGTTCTCATTGGAACCCAACCGTGCTACAACCCTAGTCCCAAGCTTCCCATCCTCCAGAACTGTGAGAAAGACATTGCTGTTATTCAAGCCACCCAGTCTATGTTATTCTGTTATGGTAGCCTGCACTAAGACACTAGGAATTTAATAATTTCTGGACAGCAAATAGTTTAACAACTCAGAGACATAACCAACCCATGCAAATTCCTTTTTGTTTCATTCAATAACATTGGCCCTTTCAGCATTAGTGCCTTAGAAGTACATGTTTCATCCTGAATCTTCAGCAGACCCTACTCTTGGTACACATCCTGGCCACTGGGCACATTTCCAACCCCTGGGTCCTGCCACTGAGCTCACTGAATACTAAGAGATGGAGCGTCTACCCAAACTTGCCTCACTAACCAGCCCAAATTGTGTAAAAACCCAAGACAAAATGGGACAGTGGGCTTCAGAGAGTGAAACAGAGACACGTGAAAAATGTTTCCCAGGGATTAGACCAAGGTCAGGAATCACAAACCTGGCCTTTGTAAGGAGCACAATGCAATGTGGAAATCAAGTATGAGGCAGCATGTATTTTTTTCTTCTAATTGTTACACTTGTAACTTTGAATATGTGTTTCACTCAACAAATTTGCATTAAGGGAAAATTGTTGTGTGCTAAGCATTGTTCTGGGTGCCAGCAATATAACAGTGGAGCCATCACCCTACCAAAAAAATAGAAAATAAAAATCCCTGCCCTCATAGAGCTCCATCAGCCTCATCAGTGTCTCTACTAGCTCCTTCACACTTAACATGAGGATGCCGGCACCCTATCTTCCTTACAGCTGTAGTTGTATTTTGTACATCTGGAATTTTAATGTTTCCATTCTCTTTTTCAAATACAAATAGGTCTTTCATTCTTTGTCTACTTCGGCTGATTCTAATAGCCAAAAAATCTATAGATTTATATTATCTTTACTATGTAAATGTCAATGACTGCAGGGCCAAATAATATGCTAGAATTATGTTTTTGTTTTTAAAAGGTCTAATGGCATGACCCCTGAGCTGTTTAAAGGAGAATATCGATATCCTAATTATTCGAGTCAAATAAATTGTCTGTTCTTATATAAAATCAATTAAATGCTTAAAATTGTGACATGCCATATCAGAAAAAAGGGACATTTTACTTTATTTCATACTATGTAAAGCATACTTTCTCCCATAAGTGTTTTGTTTTCCCTGAAGTAATTGCGTTCTTTTTTTTCTGGTTGAAAGCAGAATGATGCACCTTCATCTCATCCTCAGGCTTCTGTCGATTACCAGTCATGCTCACCAGGGCACGCAGTTCACCTTCCCCCTGAAATGTCTCTCTTCCAAGCTCTGCATTCTTCTGCTCCAATCAGGAGCTTAGATTGCGTAAGTTTTATCCTCATCTCTTCACTGTCTTCCTACGTCCACTTTTTCCTAGATCATATGTGTTCTACCTTGATTTTCCACCTTGTCTTTCTAGAGGTCATCCCCAAATAACTTCCTAAGAAAGGATCTTAGGAGATCCTGAGACATGTCGACCTAAAAAATGTCTTTACTTTTGCTTTCAGGCTCACTGGACAGTTTGGCCAAGTATAGTATTCTAGGTTAAATAAAGAAGTGAAAAGGCAATCTGCACTAGGAGAAAATATTTGCAATACACGCATCTGGGGAAAAAAAAGCCAGGATCCAGAATTTATAAAGAAATTCTAAAAATCAATGAGAAAAAGACAGTCTAATTTTTAAAAATGGGTCAACACTTCAATAGGAACTTTTGGCAAACAAACAAACAAACAAACAAACCCCAAAAAACAAATGGCTAAGAAGTATGCGAGAAGCTGCTCAATATCAGTTCATCAGGGAAAATGAAATTAAACTCATACTGAGATAACAGTACGTATTGACCAAAATGGCTTAAATCTAAAAGATTTATAACACCAAGTATTGGTAAAGATATAGAGCAACTAGAACTTCAGAATACTTGCCGATGAGAGGACAAAACTCTTTGAAATACTGTATAGTAGTTTCTAATAAATTTAAACACACACCTACCTATGACCAACCCAGCAATTCCAATCCTGGGTATATACCCAAAAGTAATGGTATAACAATTTCCAAATTTTGTGTAAGGATGTCTGTAGTAGCTGTATTAATAGTAACTTCAAACTACAAACAACCCAGTGCCAATCAAAAGAAGGAAGTATAAACAAACCATACTATAACACTGCAATGGACTATGTCTCAACAATAGAAAAGGATGAACTGCTACTCTACCCAAGAGCTTGGATGACTACTAAAACAATCATATTGATCAAAAGAAGCTAGACATAAAAAGTATATAGTGTATGATTAAATTTATATAAGGTTCAGAAGAGGAAAAACACATCAGTGGTGACAGAAGTCAAATACTAATTTTTTGAGGGAGGAGAGTATGTAATGTTTATGGACTGGGAAGGGCATGAGGGAACTTTCTGGAATGAAAACAGTCTATATCTTGATCTGAATGGCGGTAACACGTAAACTCTTCAGGCTCTACACTTAAGATTTGTGCTCACCATGGCTATTATACCTCAATTTTTTAAAAAAGAAAGATATCTACAGTGAAAATTGTTCTCCTTCAGTACTTTGAAAGCTTTTCTTTTTTGCCTTTAAACATTCACAGGTGATGATAAGAAGTCATGTGCTAGGCGGATTCTCAGTCCTTTGAAGTCCAAGTTTATTCTCCCTGGAAGCTTAAGAACTTTTCTTTAATCTTTGTGTTCTGAAATTCCACGAGGATGTCTCTAAATAGAAATGCTTTTCTCCCATTTATCCCCTTTGTCCCTCAGCATGCCTTTTCAGTTTGAGTATTTGTGTCTATCTTTATTTCTGAGACTTTATTCTATTAATTTTTGGAAGAATTTTTACCCCTTCTTTTTATTAAGATCTACTATTCTTGAACCTCCACATGTGAGAAGATGGTCTTCTTAAATTAAGCCCCTATGTCTCTTACTTTCTTTCGTTTTTATCTTTTCTTTGTTTTTTTTTTGCTCTGTTTTGTAGATTTCTTCTGCTTTATCTTACAGCTATTATACTTAATTTCTGAGCACTCTTACTTGTTCTGTTTTCCTGTTTCACAGTAATTTGATTTTATTTTACGGATACAATATCTTCTCAAATCTACTACAAGATTTTATAGAAGTCCTCTTCTATGTTCTGAATTATACCTATTTTCTCTGGTAATTGTGGCCCTTTTCTTTCATGTTACTTGTTTTCTTCATGTGCTTGATCCTCCTTGGAGGATACATACTAATAGTGAAGGCGTGTCTTCCTTCCTCTGTTCAATAGGAAGATTTGTTTCATCAATGGACCTCTCCTTGCCTGGGGCCAGGGTTCCTCCTAGAAGATCTGTGCATAAGGGCAGGTTGAAAGACCAGCTTTTGGTGAGTGGACTTGGACCTCCCTGACAGGTGAGGGTTATCCAAACATCAGAGCGAGGAATACCTCCTGCTGAGAGGTCAAAACTGTCAAAAGAGGTCATGATTTTCCCTGGTTCACTTGCTGCCTTTAGAGAAGGATTCTGGAGGCAATGGCCAGGCTGCCTATGCCACTGTCGGGGTCTGGGAGAAATTGGGGCTGCCAGGCACTGACCTTCATACAACCGTCCCCTGTTTTACATCTCCCCTTCTGCTCACACCTTCTTTCTTACCACTCCTCTGTCTTCAAGCCCTTAACTCCTCTAGGTAGATGGGTGCTTCCTCTACTGCAGACCCGCAGAGCACATATTAGACTGTGATTTTTATACTGTTTAACTGTCTACATGCTTCCAACTACCTCCCATCTTCTAGAAATTTCTTGAAGCCCATTTTATACTAGTGTTCTCCTCCCCATTCTTTTTCCATTCTTTCAAAAACTTTTTAAAAATCACTTCAGTGTAATTTCTAAAGGGAGGGAGGTGAACACATATGTTCAATCTCTCTTGCATTGAAATGTACATTCTTTTCCTTTTTTCTCCCAAAGCAAATTAATCTATTTAGAAAAAATGAGGAAATGTCATATAATAAGATTAAGTATATAACCAAACAAAACTCACTTATTAAGCCGTTAACTGATCCGTTAGAGCAGACGATTCCCAAATCTATACTCTCATTGTCTTTCCATGTTTCCAAGTGCCTGCTGATCATTTCCAATTCTTTGTCCCACTTTACCTCATTTACACAAACCCAAGCCCATTCTCCACTGCCTCCCTGCCCGGGAAGGTCGCCTTGGCCTTTCTGCAACTTCCACCCACATCCACATAGGTGGAACGCTTCACACAAGCCTGACTTTTCTTTGCTCTGTTCCTTTGTAATATAGGGCTCAAAATCTCTCAGTTATTCCTGTCTCGTTTATTCTTGTTTGGATTTAGCTCAGCCATGTCTGGAAAACAAAGGGAACTAAAGGCAGTAACCTGTACATCACCTACGTTACTGCCAGGAGGGCGAAGGAATCAGGACTCGACACCCAGTGGTATCTTTTCCCTACACACCTTGGCTGAACAGGAAAAGTGTGCGATTAAACATTGAAAGAAAACAAATTGTATTTGTCACAGAGAAGAATTTAAAAACATCAGTTTAAGGGTTGAATGCCAAATGCATATATTCTTAGACCTAAAATTAGTTTTAAGTCCAGTAGACCGATTCTAATTTCTCCTACTCTGCAGCCAATCTGATAAAGTCTCAACTCTTTCTCTTTTCTTTTTTCACTTTATGTAAATAAGACACTACAAACGCATAGCGTACCTGAATCACCATATTAGAAAAAGACAGGATCTTCTGAAAACTGAAGTATGTGTGGAGAGAAATCATCCTCATGCCCCCTCAAATGCCATTACACTTGTGTAGGATTAGTGCCGGTCTGATGTTTGCACATTCATCTGTAATTAGAAACATATAAACGGCTATCAGGCTGAACTGTTGATAAACCTAGTTCAAGAATTTAAGGTTTTTCTGCTTTAGCTCATACTCATGTCTCTACTGATGTATGATTGTAAGGTTTACACTCAGACACTTGGAAAATTCAACTTACCATTAAGTTGTTACTTGTGTGTCTCTGGGGTAGAAATAAACTGATTAGAGAGCAATCATGAGGTCTGTTGGGAGGGCTTGGTGGGGATGGGGGAAGCAGAGAGAGGGGTGGTAATGGGCGGAATGGGGGTATTTACACTCAATGAGATTTTGATGTAAAACAGAAAGGCAGTCACAGATGGTGTCTGATTACAGTTGGATTACTGCCAAAAACTCACAGGTAGATACTGCAAAACAAAGTGTGGCACCCAAGGGAAACTCATTCTCAAGGCTCAGTGCCCTTCAAAGGGCTTGGGATTATGCCCTCTATCATTGTTTATATATGTATAAGGTTTCATTTGAAGAAAGCTCGTCATACCAAAACTTGAATGTATTAAATAGGTACATTAACCAGAACAAATTTCTATCACAGAAGACTTCGCTTCACAAGATGATTTTACAAAATAGTAAATCCCTGTAAATTTAAATTTTGATTCATTTACAAAATTAATTCTCCTTGCCACTTTCAGTTCATTCATTGAACCACTCGTAAATGTTTACCAGTGACCGCCATATCCACATTTACAAAAACACATCAATTAATGTAGAACAAGACTAATACAAATCAGAACAGGGCAAGATCTTGATTTAACATGGTGTCCTTTTGTTTGCACCAACAAAGGTGACAGCGACTCATTCTTGCTCAGCAGAGGGTGCTGGCTGGCGGTTGATGTCTAAGTGTATCAATGGTATCATAGCCATAGGACTGCATCTTGGTGGCTGGTCTGTGATTCTCCAGCTTTAGATATCTCCAAAAGGCCCTGACAGCCTGAGGAAATTTGAAAATGCCTAAACAATCAGTTTACATGTTGTCCATTGTACATCAGTGTAACAAAATCAGCAGGTTTTTGTTGGAACATGATCGATTTAAACTAAATAGTCTCGGCCTGAAGTATGCTGGATTTCTTCGACAGTGAAAACAAAGGCTATTCACTGCAAAATAGAAACCCAGAGTCTTAAAATGCTCTCTCAAACTCACAGGCATTGTGGCTAAGCAAAAGTAACAGTAATAACATTCCTTTTCATTTCTGCAGGAAGAAAAATCACACGGTTACTGCGTGTTGGGAAATCACCATTAATCCATATAAGGCTTTTCTAAAGTGAACAACACAGGCCTAGTGACCAAGAACCAGGACCAGACTGCCTGGGTTTGAATCCTCACTCTGTGTCTCACAGGCAGGCGTGTGTTTTTGGGCAAGTTATTTAACCTTACTGGGCTTCAGTTTATTTTATCAGTAAAATGGAGAGAAAACTTGTACCTACGTCAGATGGTCATTTTAGGATTAAATGAGTGAGGCCATAAAGTGCTCAAGAGAGCCTAGCACAGCCATGGCACTACGTACGTGTTTACAACCGTGATTATGATAGATGCCTACTCTAGAGCAGGCGCTTTACATTGTATTGCAGTCAGTCCCTCCAGGTGGATAGTGGATAGTATTATCTCCATTTTCCTTGATAAGAAAATGGATTTCTGAACAGATAACTATTTTTCTAAGACCACAGAGCAGGTATATGGTTGAGTTCAGACTCAAGTCTTTCTAATTCCAAGCCATCCCTTCACACTCGTGAAGAGAAAACAGCTAAGTAGCTAGTTGGCTGATTTTCTCCCTTTTCAACTAGTTGCCCTAGTGTTCCATACGAGGGTTCTGGCAAGACTGGGGCAGCCACCTCTGAGATGCTTCATCTGCTCCCTCCTGTCCCCTTCCCCATCTGGGAGGCGTGGGGCAGCTGGCCCTGCAGGGAAGCCGGGGGCCACACGTGATGATCAGAGGGCCCCCGTTTCTGACCGCTTTCTCTTTCCTATTACCAGAGAAGCTCCCCGCTGCGGTTGCCAGTCAGGGTGTGTGCATTGCTTGCTCTTTCCCTTTTGAAATCTTTTAATTTTTTCATGCTATCTTTAATATTTTATTGTTTCTTGTGGATGAAAAGAGAAGAACTTGTTCTGAAAAATATATAACTACTGCTTCCACAGAAGAGATCCATCCTGGAGCAATGTTCACAGCCAGCGCTGCCAACTTCAGAAATAAATGGTTCTGATATCTTCAGAAACCAGATTCTGCTATTTGTTCTCTGAAGAGCGGAGGGTACATTTTTAATAAAGCTCTAGTTGTGATAAATTGCTAGCTCAGAAATAGCAGGCGGAGGTTCGGTGAGTGCAGCGGCCTAGGAGCCATTGGGGTGAGTAATTTGCCTATATAAACAGGGGCAGTGAGGAAGTCTTTTGTAAGGCTGAGCTCATTTTAACTGGGTGACTTCATTTCCCATTATAAGGTCTGATCTCAGCGAAGGTGATTTGCTTGCAGTCCAGGTCTGGCCAACTCTGGCACAAACCTACCCATTCTAACCTCAAATCAAAATCAGAAGGGCAGATATCCATCTTCTCTATCATATTGTAGTGTGTTTAAACACAGCATTAACACAGCTTGCACATATTTATTTGTGACTAGGTTCAGACCTTGGAAAACTTTCCGGTTTAATTTCTCATATACAGTGACTGAATGCAGATTAATTTTTATGACTAATAGGAGTATATATGCTTAAATCAAAAGCAATCTCTTGCTGCAGTAGTTGGGGTTGCTTAAATATGGTCTGGATCAAGGAAGAGCTAGGAGGAGCTAAGTTGGATACATAGAAAGAAGCAGCCAATGCTGTCATCTTATCCCTCTCTGAGCTCATCCATTGTGCATTCAGTTCAGCTCTCCACTACGATGGGAGGCAGGTGTTCTCAAAAAGGGTCCCTTAGGTTAAGTAGCCTTTGGCTTTACTACCTGGGCCCCCTGAAGCACAGCTGATGTCCTCCGGGGACCCCTTCATGGAGGAGAGGGAAGGTCTCCATACACTGAGAATGGATTAAGGAAAAGAGGCATGAGACAGAGCCACAGAGTGTCCTCCGCAGGCTGCTCTTTGAGGAGGCAGACAAGGGGAAATGCATGAGGCTGTCGTCCTCCCCTTTAGGGGTGCTGTTGATGGAATCATGAACTCTTTTTTAGCTAGAGGACCTGATGTACAGAAGAAGATGAGCACAGGTTTTAGTTTAATCCTCTGTGCCCCTTCCGCCCCGTACCCCTTAATTGGTTGGAGCTCTGAGAGTGCTATAGGCATGCAAACCCACTGAAGTGCAAAATGCTGGAAGATCCTTCTCAGTTCCTGGCTCTGAAAAAGGAGGATGTGTTGCATATTTTCTTTTGGTCTTTAGAGCTACTCTCCACCTTCTTCCCACTCTGCCCTGTATCCCGAGATTGAAACTTTGTGGATTGTATCAATGGGCTCCCTTGCCCTCTGGCTTCCCATGGTCAGGTCAATAGGAAGCACCAGCAAGAGAAAAGTACAGGAGATAAATGAGATGGGGTATTTATTTCCTGAGTCTTTCCCTGTGGGGTCACTGAAGTTCGGTTACATCCTTCAAGCAATGGCACAGCTCCTGTTGGATTCATTTTGCAGGGATAGGGATTAGCCTGAGAAAGGACATTTTCTTACTCTTCCACTGTCACCAGAGAACAGGGAGCAAAAATCTATGGATGCAGTTGCGGGTAGGAGTGGCAGGAAACTGAGTTTTCACATGATAGCATCCTTTCATTGCGTGTGTGTGTATGAAGGAGCTCAATGCATTTCTGATGCACAGGAGGACAGGGTAGGAGAGAAAAGGGCTTGAGGGGTATAGAAAAAGTTGGAGAGGTTTGACTCAGAAAATGTATCAATTTAAGGCATTTTCAAGACTGCATGAAATTAAAGACCATGTATTTGTAGTGGTGCTAAGATTCATGTGCCACATAGAGAAACCTGCAAATGGAAGCAGAAAAGGCAATCAATAGCAAATCAATAGATCTGTAGAATTAGGAGTTCACTGGGTGTAGGAAATAAAAGGAAGACATTGAGATTCAAAGACATTGGCAAGAGAGTGACTGAAGAGATTTGCCTTTTGATCATGATAGGACTGAAGAAGATATGGGGGTGGGAGCTGAAGAAAGAAAGGAGCAGAGATTGTGGAGACTCAGGAACTAACCCGAGAGTAACAGATTGAGAGAAGTAGAAGAATATGTGGCTGTCTATCAGGGAGTATGAGATTAGGGCGAAGGGAAGTAATTCCTGGTAATGACAAGTCCAAAAAGTCTAGAGATGCTAAGTGTTTTTTATCCAGAGTGGTGACAGATTTAGAGAGGAAGACTGTCAACCCATGCCTAAGTTTCTGTTGCTTTGAACAAGTGAGAGGTGGGTGACTGATGGCAATGAGAGTAGAAGGACATTAGCTTCAAATGAACCTGATTTTGTGCACAAAAGAATGAAGTAATGGTCAGAAAGCAACAGTGGGGGCAGGAGGATGAGCATCCTTCTTCCTGTTGCTAAGGAATGTGGAAAATGACCAACTGCACTGAATGAAGCTGCCAGAGAAGCAGCACTTCAGGGGAGGGCCAGACTTCAGCATAGACAGGAGATTAAAATTTATTTAATGCTCGGGTCAAGAAAAAGAAAATTCCATTTGCTGTGGATCTAGGGGACAATGTGAAGAGTAAGGGAGAAGTTGAGTTGAAAGAGAGATGATCAGAATGACATATATTTTAGCCTTTGCAAAAGTACAAGGCATGATGAATTTGGTTAGCCTTAAGTGGTCCAAATGACCTACTGGTCTCCGTACCCACGTAATGGGAGAGGGATAGGGAGGAGGGAAGAAGTTAAATCAGATGTAGGATTGGTTGGCCTTTGAGGAATTAATTCCAAGTCTCAGTGAACAGGCAAGCGGAGGGATTAATTAGTTTCAGGAGTCCTTAGCACAGTGATTCTTAAACTTTTTGCTTATAGAACTCCTTTATACTCTTAAAAATTATTGAGGCCCCCAAAGAGTTTTTGTTTGTATGGGATATATTTATCATATTAGAAATGTAAACTGAGCAAATTTTTAAATACTGATTTATTATGTTATTTAAAGATAACAATAACAAACCAATTGTTAGTACAACTAGAATAAAAATTAATTTGTTGAAGCTTGGGAAGATGGCAGATGAGTGAATGGAAGTCACACTGACCTCCTCCCAGGACCAATCTGAAATTACAACTAAAGTGTGGAGAAATCAGCTGGAACCAACAACTGAACAATAGTGTGAGAGAAGCCTTCTAACCTCATACAGACAGAAGAATCGGTTCAGCACAACCTGACTGGTAAGGTGTGTGGTGGAGACTTGAGAAGGCTGGCTGGGCACTCTCAGGTGGCAGTGCCAGAGGGATATTTAAGGAGCCAGTTGGATCCCCCTGAAAAGAGTGGGTTTAAACCATAAGCAGGGACCCCCAGCTAACAGCACCAGAGCCAAAAAAGTACACAGATAACAGGCAGCTGCGAAAAGCAGTAGGGCTGTTCTCTGCCAGATATGGGTGGCTGGAGACGGAAAGAGCCATTTAAAGGACCAATGCATAAATTTTCATCTGTACCCACTTACCCTGGGTTCCAGCAAAGACAGCGGCAGAGTGGGCTAGAGATGCCTGAGAGGAGACTGAGGATGGAGGCTTTGGAGAGAGAACTGAGGGAGTAGCCACAGGGAGTCTGGTGCTGAGTCATTCCCCATACAGCAGCAGCCATGTTGCTCAGGTAGATCACTCACCTGAGTGGTGGCGGTTTTAGGGGAAACATTAGCCCCAACCCCAGGAGGGAGTCTGTCCCAACCTATGGTGCTTAAGCCTAACTGCTGAGTGCAGAATGACTAGATTAGCAACTGAAGGGGACAGTCAGAGACAGTAGATCACTAGAAGTCTCAAACAGGCTGCCTAAGGTCAGACGGGGTCAACATTTGACATCACCAGAGGGAGATCCAGAAAGAAAAAACAGCAGTAAATACTAGACCAATAGTAGGAGATGAAATCCACTGTCATCTTCTCTGTGATTTGCAATATTTTCTTTACTATGTAGCTTTTTAACATTCATTTTTTGTCTATCAAGTTTGGGAATATTGTTACTAGATTTTACACTACAGTTTACTTCTCTCTAGAATAGTCTTAATCTCTTTCGACCTTATTAATACTGGGTCATCTGCTGTGATAGTGGGACTGTAGGGGGGAGTCATTTCTGTGGACTTGGTTTTGTTTCCTAGGCTTTGTGGTTTTGCTCCGGCAGTCAAATAATGGGAAGATGAAGAAACAACCCTCAATCTAAAGGAAAGGAGGAATCTTCAGAAAGACCACTAAATGAAATAGAGGCAAGTAAACTGTCAGATATTGAGTTCAAAACAATGGTTATAAGGAAACTCAATGAACTCAGTGAGCTCAGTGAGAATTACCAAATACTACAGGGAAACTACAAGGAACTTATTGCAAACTTTATCAGCACAAAAAAGGACATAGAAACTATCAACAAGAACCAAGAGGAAATGAAGAAAACAGTTTCTGAACTGAAGGACACAGTAGAAGGAATCAAGTGGACTAGATGAAGCAGAGGATCGAATCAGCAAGCTGGAGGACATGATAGAAAAAAACTCCCAGAAAGAGCAAGAAAATGAAAAAAGACTCAAAAAGAATGAAGAGGGGTTAAGGGAAATGTAGGACCACATGAAACATAATAATATCCATATAATAGGAATACCGGAAGGAGAAGAAGAGGAGCAAGGGACAGAAAACCCATTTGAAAAAGTAATGATGGAAAACTTCCCTAATTTGAGAAGAGAAAAAGTCATACAAGTCCAGGAAGCACAGAGGGTCCCAGTCAAGAGGCACCCGAAAAGGCCCACTCCAAGACACACCATAATTAAAATGGCAGACATCAAAAATAAAAAGTGAATCTTAAAGGCATAAGGAAGAAACAAGAAGTAATATACAAGGGGAGCCCAGTAAGGCTAGCAGCTGACTTCTCCACAAGAAACACTATAAGCCAAAAGGAATGGCAAGAAATATTCCAAGTAATGAAAAGCAAAGGCCTACAACCAAGACTACTCTACTACTCATGAAGGCTCTCGATTAAAATGGAAGGCAAAAAAAGGAGTTTCCCAGACAAAAGAAGGTTAAAAGAATGCACCTCTACCAAACCAGCATTGCAAGACATGCTAAAGGGACTGCTTTAAGAAGATGAAGAAAAAGAGTGAGGGACAGAGGAACACAAGTACAAATGGAAAAAGTGAATAAGTACCTCTCAATAATAACCTTAAATGTAAATGGATTAAATTCTCCAATTAAAAGACAGAGTGGCTGAATGGACAAGAAAACATGACCCGCACACATGCTGCCTACAAGAGACCCACCCCAGAACAAAAGATCTACACAGGCTGAAAGTAAAGGGTTGGAAAAAAATATTCCAGGCAAATGGGCAGGAAAAAAAGCTGGGGTAGCAATACTTATATCAGACAAAATAGACTTCAAAGCAAAGGCCATGAAAAGAGACACAGAAGGACACTTTATAATACTCAAAGGAAGAATCCATCAAGCAGACATAAATATTGTAAATCTATATGCACCCAACATAGGAGCACTCAAATATATAAGGAAAATCCTGGAGGACTTCAAGAAAGGTATAGACAACAACACATTTATAATAGGGGATTTTAACACCCCAATGTCAACAATGGATAGATTTTCCAAACAAAATATGAACAAGGATATTGTGGAACTGAATGACACATTAGGTCAAATGCATTTAACTGATATATATAGAACCTCTCATCCCAAGGAAGCAAACTACATATTCTTTTCAAATGCACATGGAACATTTTCAAAGATAGACCACATGATAGGACACAAAACAAACCTCAGCAAATTTAAGAAAATGGAAATCATATCAAACATTTTCTCAGACCATATTGGCTTAAAACTGGAAACCAACCTCAAGGAAAAAACTCAAAATCATTCAAACTCATGGAGACTGAATAGCATGCTATTAAACAATGAATGGGTCAATAATTAGATCAAAGAAGACATAAAAATGTTTATGGAAACAAATGAAAATGAACACATAGTAGTCCAAAACCTATGGGACACAGTGAAGGCAATCCTGAGAGGAAAGTTCATAGCAATACAGGCCTACCCAAAACTGACAGAGACAGTTCAAATAAACAACCTGACCCTACATCAACAAGAACTGGAAAAACAATAACATACAGAGCCCAGAGCAAGCAGAAGGAAGGAAATAATCAAGGTCAGAGCAGAATTGAATGACATAGAGACTAAAAGAACAATTCAAAGGATCAATAAATCCAGGAGCTGGTTCTCTGAAAAGATAAAATCAACAAGCCTTTAAGCAGACTCAACAAGAAAAAAAGGGAGAGGACCCAAATAAATAAAATCAGAAATGAAAGAGGAGAAATTACAACTGATACTGCAGAAACACAAAGGATTGTAATAAATTACTATGAACAACTATATGCCAAGAAATTTGAAAACCTGGGTGAAATGGACAAATTTCTAGAAAAATATAATCTTCGAAAACTGAATGAAGAAGAAGCAGAAAGCCTGAACAGACTGATAACAGCTGGTGAAATTGAAGCAGTAACCAAAAAACTCCCGGCACACAAAAGCCCTGGACCAGATGGTTTCACAGGAAAATTTTACAAAACATTTAAGGAAGAGCTAACCCCTGTACTTTTCAGACTATTCCAAAAAATTCAAGAAGAGGGAAGGCTCCCAAACTCTTTTTATGAGGCCAGCATCATCCTAATCCCCAACCCAGATAAAGGCACAACAAAGAAAGAAAACTACAGGCCAATATCACTGATGAACATAGATGCTAAAATCTTCAACAAAATATTGGCAAACCGAATCCAGCAATACATTAAAAAGATCATACACCAGGATCAAGTGTGCTTCATCCTAGGAATGTAACGATGGTATAATATTCACGAAACAATAAATGAAATATATCACATAAACGAAAAGAAAGACAGAAATCACATGATCGTAGCAATAGATGCAAAAAAGGCATTTCATAAGGTACAGCACCCATTTATGATAAAAACACTCAGAAAAGTGGGGGAAAAGGGGGCATACCTCAACATAATAAAGACCATACATGAGAAACTTATAGCCAACATCATACTCAACGAGCAAAAACTAAAAGCTTTCCCACTAAGATTGGAAACAAGACAATGATGTCCACTTTCACCAGTTCTATTCAACATAGTAATGGAAGTCCTAGCCACAGCCATCAGACAAGAAAAAGAAATAAAAGGAATCCAAATTGGGAAGGAGGAAGTAAAACTGTCATTGTTTGCAGATGACATGATAGTGTACATAGAAAACCCTATGGATTCCACCAAAAAAAACTACTTGACCTAATAAATGAATTTGGCAAAACAGCAGGGTACAAAGTCAATATTCAGAAATCAAAGGCATTTTTGTACATCAACAATGAAATATCAGAATCAGAAATCAGGAAAAAAAAATCCCATTTGCTATAGAAACAAGAAAAATTAAGTACCTAGGAATAAACTTAACCAAGGAGGTAAAAGACCTGTGCTCAGAAAACTACACAACACTGAAGAAAGAAATTAAGGAAGACACAAATAAATGTAAGCATATACCATGTTCATGGATTGGAAGAATTAACATCATCAAAATGTCCATACTATCCAAACGTTATAGATTCAACAGGGATTCTGTTATAGACTCAATGCAATCCCTATGAAAATACCAATGACATATTTCACAGATATGGAACAAGCATTTCAAAAATTTATATGGAACCATAAATTACTCCGAATAGCCAAATGGGGGAAGGATTGAGGGTGGGAGGTAGGGGTGGTTGGCGCTGGGCAAAGTGGTGGAGGAAAAATATTGACAAAAACAAAGCAAAACAAAAAAATAGGCAGTGGGAGGTCAAGAATAGTACAGGAAATTGAGAAGTCAAAGAAATGATATGTACAATGAATAGGTATTAACTAAGAGTGGGGTGGGAATGATGAGATGGGGTGTAGGGCAGAGGGCATAAAGGGGAGAAAAAAATGGGACAACTGTAATAGCATAATCAATTTAAAAAAATTTTTAAAGAAAAAAATTAATTTGCTGAGAAAAAATTAATTTCAGTGTGAAACTATGCATTGTGTAGAGAACAACCCTTCTGGGTCACCAAACTTGGAAACTTTCCTTTCCTTTAAGCTTTTTATAACCCTGTAATTGTAGGTGCCTGATAAAGATGCAAATTGTGTCCTAACTGATAAAGGTTAGGTTGGCAAATTTATTTTACCTCCATTTAAAACTCATTTCAACATACTTTTATACCATATAAATTTGAGTTTAACTATTTTTTTTGAACTGTTTCTAATATTTGCCTGGTTCCCTTATTGATTAACAAGTTAATAATATAACATTTAACCTGTGTTTATTTTTACATCTGTATGAAAGCTATGGTTTTACTTGGGTTTTAAAAAATTATCCTTTAAGAGGTGCGCCAAGACAAAAAAAATATGACCCAAACAAAAGAACAGATCAAAGCTCCAAAAATAGAACTAAGCATTGAAGAGATAGGTAGTCAGCCTAATGGATGCAAAGTTCAAAACACTGGTAATCTGGATGCTCACAGAATTGGTAGAGTATGGTCACAAAATGCAAGAAAAAGTGAAGGCTACACAAAGTGAAATAAAGAAAAATACCCAGGGAACCAACAGGGAAGGGAAGAAAATCAGGACTCAAATCAATGATTTGGAGCAGAAAGAAGAAAGAAACATTCAACCAGAACAGAATGAAGAAACAAGAATTCAAAAAAATGAAGAGAGGCTTAGGGACCTCTGGGACAACTTTAAACACTCCAAATCCAAATCACAGGGATGCCAGAAGGAGAAGAGGAAGAGCAAGGCATTGAAAACTTATTTGAAAAAAAAAATGGAGGAGAACTTCCCCAGTCCAGCAAAGGAAATAGACTTTCAGGAAGTCCAGGAAACTCAGAGTCCCAAAGAAGTAAGACCCAAGGAAGCACACACCAAGGCACATCATCATTACATTACCCCAGATTAAAGGTAAGGAGAGAATCTTAAAAGTACCAAGAGAAAGGGAGACAGTTACCTACAAAGGAGCTCCCATAAGACTCTCAGCTGATTTATTAAAAGAAAACTTAGAGGCAAGAAGGGGTTGGAATGAAGTATTCAAAGTCATGAAAGGCAAGGACCTATATCCTAGAATACTCTATCCAGCAAAGCTCTCATTTAGATTGGAAGGGCAGATGAAGTGCTTCCCAGATAAAGTCACATTAAGGGAGTTCATCATCACCAAGCCCTTATTAAATGAAATATTAAAGGGACTAATCTAAGAAAAAGAAGATGATCAAAAATATGAACTGTAAAATGACAACAAATTCACAATTATCAACAACTGAACCTAAAATAACAAAAACAAAAGCAAACTCAGCAAACTGCTAGAACAGGAACAGAGTCACAGAAGTGGAGATCACATGGAGGGTTACCAGCAGGGAAGGGGAAAGGGTGGAAAAGGTACAGGGAATAAGAAGCATAAATGGTAGGTACAAAATAGACAGGGGGAGGTTAAGAATAGTATATGAAATGGAGAAGCCAAAGAACTTATATGTATGACCCACGGACATGAACTAAAGGCTGGGGGACGATGGTGGAAGGGGCGATGCAGGGCAGAATGAAATAAAGGAGAGAAAAAATAGGACAACTGTAATAGCATAATCAATAAAATATATTTTTAAAAATTATCCTTTCACAAAGTACATTTTCTAAAACAAAAAAAAATAGTAGTGAGAACATTGGAGTTGTTCTACACTTTTACAAATCTTTTTAATGTCTGGCATAATAGATGACAGCTGGTTTCTGGTATCTGTGTCTGCATTCAATCTGCTATAGATATGTTGTTTTAATAGAAATATATGAAGAAAATCTGGCCTCACACAGATATGTGATTTGAAGAGTGAAGAATATTTCAACATCCTTTTCAGATAATTATAGATATTTCTGTTAATACTGTATCAAAACTTGCCAAGTTATAGTTTGTTAAAGGTTAGATGTAATGTGGAATCTGAAACTATTTCAATGAACTTTTCATACTCTGTTAAATTAAAAATTTATTGCTATGTATTTCACTTTGAAAGGATATTTTACTCATGTACAATTTTCTAACATAATGCACTGGTCATTGGAAAACACTAGTTCACTGAGTTATGCAGATCTTCCGAATGTTGACATACCTCATTAAATAATATCAAACAAATCACATTGTTAATATTACCACCAATGTAAAAAAAATCCTTTAATATTAAGAAGCTGTCATAGTTACAGGTGGTTGTTTATCAAAATTCTAATTTTCATTTGCAAGCTTGAATTTTATCATTAACAACAAATACAGCCAATTGTTTTTCCATGACAGGCTGAGTCACTCAGTTTTAAGAAATATTTCCCAAATACTCAAGTCTAAATAACCACAGTTTACTCATAAATCATTCTTTCAAGGAAAAATGGAATTTCACAAAAAGCGGTGAGTCCAGATTCTAACTCAAACAATTGCACAAGCGCTTGCCCCCCAGATAACCGTCACGCGTCCACGTGCAGCAGTGCTTTCTCTATGCTTCTCATTTTGTTCCTCAGACTATTATAAAAACCCACAGTTCAAGGGTTGAGATTTAAAATGAATAGTTTCTACTGCTTCAAAAAGGACATTCTCAAGTGAAATGGACATTTTTCTTTTATGTGAGTGGGTGGGAGTGAAGAATCCAACAGCTGCTAGTTTAGTGTCCCTGTCCTGGCTCATTGTCAGGCACCAAGAAGTTTATCCACTATTGCTTTTGCACCATCAGTACAAATATCAACGTGGTGGAAAAGTAAATAATGTCTTGACATTAGTGTGAAAGTAGTTTTGCTCTTGTGAACCCCTTGAGGCTGTCTCCAGGATGCCCCCCTGCCAGGGGTCCGCAAACCACACTTTGAAAACCATGGCCTTACCGGATTCTCTTGTAGGTCTCCTTTACTAGAGGAACTTGTAGCTTTTCAGTGACTTTGTTGCTGGTGTGGGAGCAGTTTTCATTTCTCCTTCTCTGGGGCTGGACATAAAGTAAATTATCAATGAATGTGGAGCTCAAAAGACAGCAAGATCAACTCTACCTAAAGGAATCGGGCAAAGCTTGAAGAAGATGATGTTAAGGTGGGTTTCGAAAGGGTGAAAAGAAGTTTGACACATGGATCTTGTAGAGAAGAGCACAGTGGGTAGGATCACAACACATGCATGAAGTGCTCACAGTTGAGCTGATTGATAGATGAAGACACCCATTATGTGGCTGGACATGTGGGCGTGGTTCTCAAGACGTGCATTTATGTAGGACAGAGATTTGAGAATCATCAAAATATTGGTATTAGATAGAATCATGGCAGTGGATGTGATTTCATAAGAAAAGTGTGTAGAATAAGGGGCAATGGAGGCGTGGGGGCATGGAGATGATGAACCTTTCACAACTCTGCTTTAAAGACAATCAGAGGAAAAGATGTCAGCAAGTTATATGGTAAAGACTAGTCAGAAGTCAGGTTTGGGATTTAAGAGAGAGTAGAATCTGGAATTAAAGGGGGAAAGTTTAAGGAATAAGAGAGTGTCCCAAAGCATCAA
Organism: Mormoops blainvillei; assembly: GCA_004026545.1. Taxonomy (NCBI): domain Eukaryota; kingdom Metazoa; phylum Chordata; class Mammalia; order Chiroptera; family Mormoopidae; genus Mormoops; species Mormoops blainvillei. Next base: position 148,713 of record PVJD01001150.1, read on the forward strand.
GAACCTCATGAAAATCAATACTGAAAACTGTCCATTAGAGGTGGTAATGATGAAATGTTTAGTGGCCTTTGCTTGGACAGTTTCATGTAAGCGGTGAGGGCAGAAAGCATATTATGTGAAGCTGAGAGTATATTTAAGGTTGTTAAGAGGGAGAAAGACTGTTGATGACTCATTTAAAGAACTGGACTATAAAGATAATGTGAGAGTATGAGAGGAATGCAGTTTTAAAGACTTTCCCATTTTTATTTTTAATTCATTTCATTGTATTCAATTACAATTTATATTCAATATTATTTTGTATTAGTTTCAGGTATACAGCACAGTGGTTAGACAATCATATACTTTACAAAGTGTTCCCTTTGATACTCAGCACCCACCTGGCACCATACATAGTTATCACAACAGAATTGACTATATTCCCTATGCCGTACCTTACATTTCCATCACTATTTTGTAACTACCAATCTGCATTTCTTAATCTGAGAAGGTTTTTTTTTAATGTAGGAGATTCATACATATTTATAACCTACAGGAAAAGATCCACAGAAAAGGAGAGAGTGAAATAAAAGAAAGGAGGAAAGGGAAGGATAGGCTCCGAAGCATAATGAAAGCAATTAGACTTATGTTACAGAAATGATGCCTTTTCTCTGAGACTGGAGACAAAAAAGGGAATAGATCATTAAATTTATATCCATGGGGCAAGAAAGGTGAGTGAAGGTAATGGAGCATAGGAAGTCTTCTAGCCAGGTAGCTCACAAATAGAACCTAGGGCAAAAGCTTATTTTATAACGCTTTATGAGGGTGGGGGCGGGGTGGCCCGTGTGTGGCACAATTCCACAGAGACAGAGGCAGAGGAAGAACAAGTATGGGAAGGCACATTGCTGAGCTGATTGCTGCTTGCTCTCAAATGAAAACGATCATGCGACACCAGAGACCCATCTGCAGAAGGCCGTGTGAAATATTGCTGGGCAGTTCAGAGGCTGACTAAGAATAAAGAGGGAATTTTTCTAATAGCTCTGGTCAAAGTTTCACCCCAGAGAATGTCAACTCCCCTGTACTATGAGTTGGCTAATATCTGAGTGCCTAGCAGGTTTCCAGGGAAGGCCCAGGGTGAGAGGCGAGTTATTGCACCCATGTGAAGATGGTGGGTGAGGTGCTACTTAGAAAGAGTTCGTAGAGAGCAGATCTTTGCAGTAGAATTTGGGGCAAAACTAATGATTGAGGGGCCTTGAGAAAGATAAGGCCAAGAGGTTCTGGCATTATGTGGAAGAAGTGACTGAAACAGGAAGTTAACCTGAAAATAACAGTTATACTTCAAAACTCAATTGCTCCCTAAAAATGAAGAAGAATTTTTGAGCAGTGCTGAAGGCACGATGGATACCAAACATCCAGACTGGCAATAATTTGCGAGGCTGTGTTAGTTACTCCAACAACATTCAATGGCCCCAGTGTAAGAGGGACCTCACTATATTGCAAAGTTCAGACTGAAGACTTCGGGTATCTGCTAGTGGAAGGTGAAAGGAGGTGAGGCTGTAGGTGAGGAATAAGTTGAAGTGACCAATCATAAAATCTGAACATGGTGAAAAAGGAGTCATATTCAAGGGTGGGCCAGAAAAGTCAGAGAAAGGGACTGCAAGTCCTAACATATTTAAAATCTGCTTTAGTAGGAATAAAAAGACAAAAGTGAAAGAATATGAAACCAAAATTATAGAACAGAATTTTGGAATTTACTATTCTGAAAGGGAAACATTTGGTGAAAGGAAGAATCATTTTTGAGTCCTAGGAATGAATTTATGAAGCAAAATCAGGATAAAAATTCCATTTGACCTCATGTTAAAGATGTTGGATGTATCAACTACCTGAAGTCTCTCAGGTTGATAGTGAGAGATAAAGAAGTGAAGAGATGTGATATGCCAAAGTTATCAGTGTTTGTAGGAAAGTAAACTAGGGGTTGGTAGACCCAGTGACAAGAAAGAATAGGAGGTGGTATCCATTAATTCTACTGCCTAGCAGTTCTGAGTATCAGCTGCTTGCCAGGCACTGCACTGGGCTCTTGGAACAGATGAGCAAGATAGTCCCGTATTCTAGCAGGGAGAGAAATAGGAAAACCAATAATTATAATACACTAAGGTAGGTACAGGGGTGGGCAAAAGTAGATTTACAGTGGCAAGTACACAAAACACAGCGTTTATTCTTGTGTTATTTATTAATTATTCTATTATTTATTTGTATTACAACTGCAAAACTATTTTTCCCACCCTTGTATTTTAATGAACTTATGTACACCACATTCAGGAAGTCATAGTAGCTGATGTTGAAGTGAAGTCTTAAAAATTGATTTATAGTTTTACAGATAAAAAGAGGAGGAAAAGAATTAAAAGTAGAGGGAAGAACATAGTCATTTCCACTCCGTGAGAAAGAGATCCAGCAGAAAGAGGCTAAGAATTATTGATGAACTTGATTACTTTGAAGACTTCTTTTTTTTTAAAGACTTAAAAATAAAGTCAGTGTGTGTTGTTTAGAAATTCTTCCAAGATTTTTATTTTTGTTGCAAGGTACAAATTTATATATGAATAGTAATTTAATTATAAGCATCACTCACACCTCCAACTTGTTTATTTTCTTGGCATTCACATTTTTTAACTCCCAGGAGGTCTTGAGGAAGGATTACAGAAGCAAGTCACTATAGGGTCATCCATCTTGCCTCAGCCCTAGGGGTGTGACAGGAGATCACAGGTGTGTTCAAGGCAAGAACTGAGCACTCTGGTCCAGGATCGATAACGTACAAATGCCCGCCCCTTAGTACTGAAGACTAGCAGAGTCACAACTGAAAGCCCAGAGGATTATCTTTAGAATTGTCTACTTACTTTACAGGATATATTCTGGTTGCTCCCTCTTTCTTTTACTACTTTTGAGGGATGATTAACTCGTTTTATTTTTATGGCGTTGGTTGCACTTCCAATATTTAGAGAAGCAATAAAAAAGGGAAATAGCCTCATAAAATATCATTAGCCCTTTAAAATGCTCCTGTGGATAGATGATCAAGCAGTGAGGGCCTTGAAAACTTTTCCTCTACCTAAAAATGGTCACTAGCTGATGTGCTATCCAATACCACTCTCCAACATTCAGTTTTAGAGCAAACAGAAAACAGCACAGGATGGGTGACAGAGTACAAAAGACCTACGTTAAAGTCATGAGCTAGTTCCTGGCTGCATGACTTAAGTTAGGTACTGGCTGCGTAACTAAGCTAAGTACTAGCTACAGGTACATTTTTGTCTTCCCGGGAATTTAGTTTCCTCTTCTATAAAATTACACATGGGCCTAGTTCTGATGGGGTAGACCTGGACTCCCCATGACCAAAGGACTCGGTCAGTACTGGTGCCCTTACAGAGCTTCGACACTCTTGCCATGCCCCCGGGGCTGTAACCCGTCCTGCGAAGGCCTTCCCAGCTGGCTCCCGGCCTGCGGTTTGCCAGATCCTGGATCCTCTGCTTAGTTGCCATATCAACTGCCTGTATGTCCCTCAGCCCCTGCCCGCAAGAGGCTCCACGGCTTTTATCCAATTCTCAAAGGAGCCTTGTGATCAAGAAAAAGGTAGAGGGAAAAACACACTGTGCTAGCTCTTCAAGGTCAATGCAACCAGTTTTCAACCTGAAACCTGAGATTAGGCAGATGAGAAATAAGTCTATAAAATCAGTCAGACTCAGTTCCTTTGGAGGAACTTGAGGAGGCTAGAGGTCAAGTTAAAAACTAAGAGTTCTCCATTACCAGTAGTTGGGAGTCCTGTTCACTGCATTTCACAGTGTATAAGAGCAAATGTAGTATTATCAAGAAAGTTGAATAGTTGTTTTGTTATTAAGTCAAAATCTGTTTCTCGGTAAATAGTTCTTAATTTAAAGAAAGACCTGGTAATAATTTTCTGTAATCCAGAAGAAAATACAAAGGATACTTACATATTAGATCTCATATCATTGGTCAAGTAAATCCAAAATAAGGAGAGTATTAAGATATTGTTAATGTGCTTCCTCTGAGACCCAATCTCTCATCATAGGGTGATAGAGAAAAATTTAATTTTTCAAGGAAGACTCTGCAAGGACATAAGTTTCAATGACTTCTTACTTCAGACAAAGTACTTATTTACACCTCAATTTCCTTGTCTATGAAATAAGAAGTTTGGACTAGAGCGGTGCTTTTCAAAGTTTGACCATGAAACTCCCTGTTTGAGTGTGTATTTAAATTGCAAACTTCCCAGATGAATCTCAAAAACATACTAAGGCAGAAGAGTTAAACACAAAAGGCTACATGCTGTGTGATTACATTTATATGAAATTCCAGAAAAGGTAAAATTACAGGAAAGAAAGCAGACTTGTGGTTGCCTTGTGGTTGCAGGTAAGAAGACGGATTACAAAGGAGCACGAAAAACCACTGGGGGGTGATGTAGCTGTTTTATACTGTGATTGCAGTGGAGGCTACATGCCTGTATACAATTATCAAAGTTCATTAAACTCCACTGAGTAAATTTTACTATATGTAAGTTATACCCCATCCAAAAATTGTCTAATTCCTGGGCCTTTACAGAATCTGAATTTTTAACAAGTTCCCTCAGTGGATGTTTTATTCACTAAAATTTGGGAACTACTAAGTTTAATAATTTATCCATCCCTTGCAAATTTAGATTTCCACAGAACTCCAATTTGGATGACATTGGCAAAGTGTTCCTTAATGTCAAAGATAGATGGAAAAGTATATTTTTAACTGTACGCAGACTGTGAAAAATGTGGGAGACTAAAAACCCCAGAAGTTAAAGAAAAATTTAAGCTTGGCAAACCTCTATCTAGGGTATAGATTTAGAAGATTTAGGTGAAGAATTGGGCCTGCAGGTTAGGAGGACGTCTAGGGCTGATTGGAACACCTGGCTCATGCCCGGACAGGGAATTTCTTTGGCTGCCTCTTACCATTCATAAGAAAGCTGGCTTCAAGAGCGAGAAGAGCCCAAACTGACACTGATGTGATTTTGCTGCACCTACCAGCATTGTTCTCATTCCCATTAGCCTGAGTTTTAAATAATTTTAAAAAACCAATGAATTCTGTTCCAAATCTCCAAAGCCTATTTTATCATTAGAGAAATATAACACAATGGCCCCTCTAAAGGCCTTGGAACACTGCTACTCACCCTCAGAATAGCTGAGCAAGGGAGGGGCTGGAATCCTAGCTCTTCTGCAGCTCATGTGGGTTCTGACATCATGCAGATTAATTGACTGCATTCTTCTCTATCTTTCCATTTGGGACAATGCATTATTCATAATATTTTTTGTTAATCCAAAACAAAAGTGCTTGCCCTCTGGAGCAGCACCCTGAAGTGTGAGATCACGTTATTGATGGCTAACTGCTGTCATCTACTGGGGAGGGACCACAGGCTGCCCGCTGTTGCCTGGAAACGGCTTCAAGGTGAGCAGAAGAGGCCATAAGAAGATCCAACAACCAAAGAGGATTTTGAAACAGGGAGTATAATAAACGAACAGTTCCTCAACAAACAGGTAACATAGAAAGAAAAAATGCAGGAAGGTCAAAATGGGAAGCAATGAACTAGGAATGACCAGGCTCAAATGTATAAACACATCGCAGGCCTGTTTGGTCAGTAGAAGAAAATCAGACCATGGAGTCAGTCACCCTCTCCTGCCTCCTTTGCCTCCTAGCTGCTAGCTTTTGTCCTTTTTCCTTCTCTGTTCCTTCTCCCTGCCCCCCTCCCTCTCTTCCCCGGTTAAATATTTAAATGATCGCCTTTTACAGAGATCGAAAGAGGGGCTGGAGAAATACAATGAATACGAAAGACGGTTCCTTTGAAGAAGCCCGTGATGAGTGGCAGAAGAGCTAAGATTCCAGCCCTTTTCTTGCATCGCAATGGCAATTAAGCATCAAAAGTGCTTTAATGAAGCTACGTGCCACAGGAGTTCAGAGGAGCAAGCACCTTGCTAACGGAAGCTTTGTTACATTATACCAGTGGTTCTCATCCGGGGAGATATGGCCTCCCAGTGGACATTTGGCAGTATCTGGAGACATGTATGGGAAAAGTCCAGATAGCAGGAATAGAAAGAAAGAGTCTCCAGATGGTGATGTAGATCTGACAACTGTGAAAGGAGAGGGAAAGGAGATGGATTAAGTGGAATGAGCCTCAAACTTCAGTGCAGCTCTGTAAAAATCACGGCCAGGCCGATGAGGAGCCCCAGGGCATATACTATCTATGAAAGGAGTGCTGTGTCAGACAGGGATGGCCCCTCTCTACTGTACTCACCGTGCTCATTGGCTGAGAGCTGTTGACAAAGACCATGCACGGCCCTGGCATGAATGTCATGGTGGGCCCAGGGGCAGAGGCGGGTTAAGGTTGGTCGAGGCCCTGGGAGCAGAAGAAAATATTTAAACATACTATTAGGTTTGACCACCGATTGTAAACTTGAATGTAATGAAAACTGCACGTATGAAACCAAACTTGGTGTCATTAGAAAAAAGTGTAAAGTTGGGGTTTTGTGGGGACCTTCAGAAGTTGGGGCCCAGGGCGCATGCCTGGTGCTCCCGCCATTGAATCTGCCTCTGCCCAGGGGTGTGACAGCAGAAGCTGTCAGCTAACAAGGCTAAAGAGGCTCCTCTCAGGAGATTCTCCCTAGAAGGGATGGAGGGATGCACCTCCATGGCCACCACAAGCAGACTGTGACTTTATGTTGTTAAGCAAGATTTCTCCCAGGTCTCCATCTTCCTTCCAAAAAGTTAGGCTGAAAGAGGAGAATGCATGAAAAATGCAAATTTTCTTCCTAAAGCTCCCTTTTTTATGAAGCTGCTGGCCCTGATCCTTCGCTATGTGTGCCTATGCTATAAGAGACACTTATCCTCTTGTGTCACAAATTATATGAAGAAAAGTTGTAATTATGTGCCACTATGAGACCACAATTTCTGCCCTGGAATGTTAATAAGAAAGATCACAAAACACACACACACACACACACACACACAAGCATGCACATGCACACAAACACCTTCCCCATAATGGTTATCTATTATCTCCACAGGGTACATCCCATCACCAAAGGAGCAGCTTTAACTCCAGGGTCTAGGATCTTTCAGGTGTTTGGGGAATCCCCTCTTGATAGATAATGAAAATCAATAGAGAAAATATCTGATATTTTGTGTCATTTTATTTGGAAGAATACAATGAGGCAACGAAAGGACTAGTTTCGGTCTCTCTTGGCATCTTGATTCTGGCAGGTCTAAAATAATATCATGTAGGGAGCCATCTGCCCCCGTTCTTGCCCCTTAAGAAGTAAAGCTGGTTCTCCTATTATGTTGTTGATTGCACTGGAGCCTAGTGGGTTCCCTAGGAAATGATGTGAACATACTCAGAACAGAAGTCTGTGTTCCCTGCAACCAGTCAGAGCATGCCGTCCCTGGGATTAGTGCAATCTGTACTCTCAGTCACAAAGAAGACCCCTACTGTCAACAGCTGGGGTCTGAACCCAATCACTGCCGAACCGTAAGGAGCCCCTCCGGTGTTATGGATTTAAGAATAAGATGTAGTTCTGTGTAGAATTTCTTAAAGCCCAATACCAACAGTAACACCTCTGAAATAGAAGAAGGTAAAAGGAAGAAAGATACTGTGTTTATGTGAGCTGTTTTGCTCACTTCTCATCTTTTTTGTGACATTTTGAGGAGAGTCATTCTAGCATTAAACCTCACAGTGAGGGTTCTCTAGTTCACACCCAGCTTCAGGAAATTGGAAAAGAACAGAATACAGTTTTGCCGGCAAGCTCATGGCATTTATAAAATCCCATCACATTAATTCATGAAATCCCCAAAGGGGAGTGACCGCATATCAAGCGCTCTCCTTTGGGGAACATCACACATGGTGTAGTTTATAGAAAAAAGTCCTACATTTCCAGCACTCATGCACCAGAAGTAGCTGAGGAAGTGGGAGCTTCTTATTATTTTTCCAGAGGATTCAGCATATTTATTTTATCTGGAAATGATTTTGGGGAAAGACAAGCTACTGTACTATGCCTCATCAATGTCAGAAGACTTATCATATACAAACACCCAATAATGACTTTAAAAAGTGATTATGCACTAGTTCATTTCTCAATGCAGTGCACACCACAGTAATCATCCAAATTGCCTGTGACTTATGAGTATATCTGGCAACAACCACTAGTTCCCACTGTAGTGTGAAATTAACACCACAGACTGTAGCTGTGGCATTTATTGAGCACAAGGGAGTTGATTATAGCCTCGTAAATTCAAAGGCAACCTCTGCTATTACTTAATTAGAGTCAGTATCTATGCATAAATTACAGTAGCAACAACTAGTACCGTTATAGTTAAAGATTTGTCAGCTTCCTTATTATACAACGTCTTATTTTTCCACATAAGCCTATAATTTAGGGAGGTTGTAAGTTGTCTGTAAAACTGGTTCAGAGGGGAAAATTTGCACATGATATCCTGAAGGCTACTAGTGTTTTATTTGTAAGTAAATTCTTAAAATATTAATCTTGTGCTGTTGTGTTTTTAAAATAAATTTTGTTTTTAATAAATTTTTTGGCTAAAAATGCATATTTTTTATAGTATAAAACTATTTTAAAACTACTGTTGTCTTGGCACTTTTCCTTCTAGGATGCTTTTTATTTTGTAAATCATTATAAACCAAACTTTATATAGACACACACGTTTTCCTAATTAATATTAAATTATTACCCTCCAGATCCATTTTTTATTGTATGCTAATGTGTATAATGCCTTTACGTAGTTGTAATCAATGTGTAAATTTTCTTTTGGGTCCAGCTCTTTAAATTTTTGGCTTAACATTTTTTTTTTTGTATGCACATGAGCCTCACTGATACAGTCCACGTATGGCTCAGTATTCTATCAGATTAATCTTCTAGAATACTTCAGAAAGATAAAATCATCAGAACCAAATTATATCTTTGCATCCTACAAGTAGATATACTGCAGTCTAAAAGGTAATTTTTAGCCACAGGAAGGGCCAATTGTGATAAATCATCAGGAAAATAGTTGATCAAGAATGTAGAACAAGTTCATTAAATAAAATGACTCCATTAATTTTTGGCACTCTACTGTGATTTTAAATGTCATTTGGCTAAATTAACAATTTTTCAACTGGATGTTTTTCTAATCTGTATAGGCTACCTATTTTATTTACAAAGTTAAAGCCACATCATTTACAAAATGAGCAAGTGCATATAAAGAGTCAGGATAGCTTTCTTTCTGCTTTCTTTCTTTTTTTTTTAATTGTCAAAGGTTTTATTTTTTTTAATATTTTCAGTTTTTGATATATTTTATTGAGTACACTATTACAATTGCCCCATTTTCACCCCCCCTTATCCCCTCTGCCCTGCACCCCATCCCATCATCCCACACCTCTTAGTCCTTGTCCGTGGGCTGCACACACCAGTTCTTTGGCTTCCTAATTTCCCACACTACTCCCAGCCTCCCCCTGACCTCTTTCTTTCTTTCTTTCTTTTTTTTTTTCTTGGTCAACATTTTCCTCTTTCTGCTTTCAATGACAGTCAATAATCTTTTTATTCTCCACATGGATATTACCTAGCCTTTAGTATTACAATATTTTTTAAAAATCACATTTTCATATTTGTCTCTGTACAATTACTTAGAAATGCATCAGGCTCATAATTTGAAATATGGATATACTATTGTTAATGTTAAATTACCATTATTGTTGTTATTATCCATTCCAACAAATGCTTTTTCAACTTGCCTTTCCTTGATTGTTGTTAAGGTGTGGATGTCTTAATGTAAGGAACATAAAGTAAATAAACATTTTTTTCTTTACATCCATAAATAATCATTTATTTTGGGCAAATGAAAAGGTAAACAGCTATTTTCAAGCCTACGTGTGACTGTCACCAGGCATAGGTGGTACAAAACTTTTTAAAAAATAAAATTGAGTCAGTTTTTAACTATTAAACTATTAATATCACAGTTCATCTGCTTTGCTATATAGAGTATCTACCTGACTGTAAAATTTAAAACCAGGCTGACCCACTCACACGCCATACAGAGAGCACCCAGCAAGACTGTGCTTCTAGACATTGTACCACCATATAGTGGTGCCTGGACTCCTGAATTTGGCTGCTTAAATGACAGAATTAGGTTGGCTCTGTTTAATCCCATCAAATACTTACAAGCTATTATGATGATGAGTGAGGAAAAATATTGCTGGGCGATGGCAGCTGTAATAAGTGTGTGGGTATGGAAATGCAGAGAAATTACTGTAGACAAGCTCAATTTATCCAGAGGGAGGGCATAATATGGAATTCTGCCTGCATGAAATAATTTCTGAGCTTCTAGTATGACCTTGCTAGCTAAAAAGAAAAGAGCTTTCTTATTTTATATTTTATGTTAGAAGTCACCACTTAAGAAAGCGAAGGACCATATAATTGCAAACAATGCTGAGGGGGTACATTTTAAGAAATTTTGACCATCTTGGCTTTGAAAGAAAAGTTGAAAAAAGGTTAAATTTAATCCAACTTCCCAATAAATAAATTATTTACAGTATTTTATTTGTAGTAGTGTTTGGTGCACATGCAAGGGGTAGGGGAATATTTCAGTATAAACCTGCATCCACAGCATTTCCTCCTTTTACCTTCTCCTTCCTCCTAACCTGTTGAGATGTGTGTGAAGATGAAGTGGAAGAAGCCTGTGGAAGATACAATAACTGAACATAAAGGGGGAGAGAGGTTTGCAGTAAAGGGAGGAGTTTGGGAAGGAATTGGGGAGAAAAGAAAGCAACGTTAGGAAGAAATTCCTCACAGAATAAGTCTTTGGAGAGTGACAGGGAAAGAAGACATCCTCTAAGAGGATTTATTGTGACGTGCTGTGTAACCTCAAGGGACTACCAGGAAAGATTTGCTTTCCTTAAAGATTGGTTTGGAGTCAGATTTATGTTTCTAATGGGCATACCAGCAAGCTAACATGGGCCGTAAGAACTGTATACAGGTTTATGTCTTAGAATAAGTGGGGTTGGATGATTTGCCTTGTGCATATTTTAACAAGAAGATACTTAAAAAGAATATGAGGGAACACAGTCTCTGAGGGAAGAGTCAAGTAATTCCCTTTAGGGTAGGATTGCCAGATTTACCAAGTTAAAAATACAGATGTCCAGTTAAATTTAAATTTCAGATAAACAACCTGTGTTTTAGTATAAGTATAACCCATGCAATATTTGGGACATACTAAATCTAGTGATGCTACCACAGGATAAAGTGAAAAATAGGCGAGAAGGGTGTCTTAACAGGCAATATCTATCTTCTCTATTTCTGAAATCAGAACATAATTCTGGTAATATTACCAGTTCTCTCTCTGGTTTGAAACAATTAGATTTTTTTTAGTAGGGAATATAAATGTTCCTAAGTACCAGACGTCTGGTAAGAAGGATAGCATATTAATATGAAATGATGAAGGCCTCAAAGCATATAATTTAGAAAAATAAAAATCTGTTTCCTCAAAAGCTAATTTTATTCAGTTTATCACCAAGAGCCATAAAAGCTCCAAATGATTTGCTAATTTATATAAAGGAGAAATTCTATGATATGACTTTGTGAATTTGCCTAAGTATACATCTGTGTTTATTGAATTTCTAAGTCCACAAAATATTAGGAAAATTGGTCATCAGGCCTATCATGTGCTATACTATGAGGTTTTTATTTTTTAATAAAGCCAATTACATTTAAAAATTCAAATATTACTGCAGAAAATAGAGAAATAAAGATATTCTGCATGTCTTCTAATGTACATGGATTAATACTAACCAACCACAGCCAGAAATATCCCTTTTGGCACCTTATTACCAAAGATGTGACACATAGAAAATGAACTACTGAAAGATACTGTCTTTGCTCCCCTGGTTCAAGAATAATACTGAAATTCACATCTGTTAAGTAGCCACAAAGTGCCCCAGACTGTTATACGGGACAGGAGTGTTTCTCAGGTGAGAACACTGTGTCTAGGAGCACTTGGTCCATGAAATTTCTGCATATCTAAATCTTTCTTCATGAAGCTTCAACCCCAACTAGCACTAATATTTTTAAATGGTTGACTGTGCTCGCCATGAGTTAGGAATGATGCCTTTTCCCCCTTACTAAGAAATTACCGCCCATATATACTGTCGCCAGAGATGGCAGGTCAGTTTTTACTGTCAAGGGGGCTAAGTAATGCTTTTTTTTTTACCAAGTCCATCTCCCTTTACTATCAAATGTCCCCATACCCTGAAAATTAGCCTGCCATTGAAAACTGTTATGCGTATACTTCCTGAAAGAGTAATAGTAATGATGGTGGTGGTGATTAATGATACTAATAAAATGAGAATTACAGTGATGATAACAATATTAGTAGCAGATGCTTACTGTTTTGGTTAAGTGTCTGTAGAGGCTGGCTCGGCAATGGTCAAGTGACTCAAGCCAGACCAACCTGAGTTTTAGGAACTTGTGCTTCTGTGAATTTACCTTCGTAGACACTGAGAGGAAAAATAGTTTCTCTTTTCTCTGGAGTTACCAAACTGAGTTTACAAACACCTAAAGTTGTCTCTAGCAATATCCCCATCACAATTTAATCACCCATTGACAGTAGGGATCATAAGGTCAATGGACATTAGGGAAGCAGAGATGACATTTTCAGAGGTCCTGGAATCTCTAAGGACCCGTTCATCACTTCAGCACCCTGTCCTAGTCCCAGCCATGTGAACAAAACATTCCCTTTTTCCTGGAGATAATGTGAAGATGAACAAATACAGCTACCATTGATTGGAATTAATTTAGTATGCTAAATCATATGTTAACATAAAATATATATGCAGAGTTGGGGATATATATATATATATATATATATATACACATATATATACTAAAACTCTTTAGATTGAAGGTGGCAGAGCTCCATTATTTTTAAAATCCATATAACACATTTGATATAAATCATAAAAAGTAATAATTCTTTTTCTCCTACTGCCTATTCAAATGTACTCACAAAGATTGTTTCAGCAAATTCTCATGGAAGACTTTAGCTGGCTAGACTTAGGTCATAAGCCCATATCAGAACCAACCCAACCACTGTGGCCAAGGGGAATAGAGCACTTTGGCTTCTGGGTTATGTGACCCCTCCTTTCGTCAGACCATGTAGAATGAGAATAGGAAAGGGTGGTTCCCTGAAGAGATGCTGGGAAGACCAAAAAAATAAGTGGATCACTACAACAGCAACAATTTATTTACTCCTCATTCTTATGAAGTAATATGTATCTTTATTTTGCAGATTAAAAAAAAAGCGTTTCATAAAAGTTCAGTCATTTACTCAAGTAACTTGCAGAGTGAAGAGAAGTTGGATTTCAAATCCAGGTCTGTCCGATTCCAAAGCTCCCTCTCTCTTCCACCATCATACTGTGAGGCAGAACAATGGCAGGAAGCACTGGGCTTCGCTGGTACCTGATTGCCTCTGGTGGTTGCAGGAGAGAATTTGGCGTACGACATAGTTGCATGGGGGCACAGAGTGACCATCTGGGAAGGATCTGCTTCTCAGATTTGGAACCAATGAATTCCTCCATGGATGGAGGACTGAGGGACAAGCAGATTCAGATAGAGCGTCAAATGCCAAATTGGTGAGGATAATGGGTAAAGCAAAGGGAGTAGGATGGGTGTGGGCAGCCCGTGAGGAATTTAGCTCAGAAGGCGAATTGTAAGTAGTGTGCCTCCTAAGTTCACCTTTCCTGTCTGTCCCTAAAAAGGCTCTCAGTATCCAATTCCTACCAGACTCAAGAGTGACCATCCAGGAATGATTTTCATATTTTAAGCAGGGATTGAGCTCTGGACCCGTAAATGTTAAACTTTTAGTTGCTGGAGGCATGAGAGGAACCAGTGAAGGCAGTTGGACCACCAGGGCAAAGAAGAGGGGTGGGCAGGAGTGTGGGGCAATGGTTGTTTACCAATTCGTGGAGTAGTACTCCCATGTTTTAACAACAAGTAAGACCGTATTGAGTGTTTTCTTGCTGACTAGAAGCTTTGGCCTCACCCCTTTCCTAACGAGAACCAGGAGCCAGCAGTACTGGCTCCCTACTTCTTGCTGCTGGGCCTCTGGGGAATCTGGTCTACCCCATGGAGACCAGAAAGAAAGAGACTGGAATCCAGACACACAATTATTCAAATGTGGCCGAAGCAGGTTCTTAACATTTTCTAGACATGAAGGCATTTCTCTGATGTTTGTTCTCATTAATCTTTCCTTTTTCTCTTTTGCGCAGGGTACATGTCTCCATATTTCACTAGGGGCTGAAGTTGAACAAAAGGCCGACACCAGATGCTTATGCATATCTCTGCATGTGTACTTGAAAGGAAACCCTTTCAAAGGAAGCAGTTCTACCAGGCCAAGCTGTGGGAGGAGAAAAGGAAGCCTGAATGGTTGAAGCGAAGAACAAAGGTACAGACAGGTACCAGGAAAAAGAGTTCAGATGAGAGTGGAGAGATAGTGGAGATATAGGTACATCAGAGCCAAAACAGCAGGTTATGCCCAAATGGATTAGAACAATCGATAATGTATCGAATCTGGAAATTATAGAGGAAGCAGAATCCAGGATGCAGAAGTGTCTAGAAACCAGATTTCAAGGTCCTCTGTAGAAGCATAGAGGTAGAGATATTGCACCAGAGCCAAGACAGTTTGAGCTGAGCTGTAGACAGCCTGGTATATCAGCTCTCAAGGCACTTACATTCTTTATATTTATATAGGTCTCCCCCAAAGAAAGGTAGATGAAGTTAAATTAGATTAGATTAGATTAGATTGGATTGGAATGGATTGGACTAGGCTGGATTGAATTAAATTGACTTGACCTCCAGTGGCTGAAGACACAGGCAGTTCCCAATAGCCACGACCAAAGAGTCAGAGAAGAAAAATCATATAACTTTCCACACTCCGAGAACAGGTTGGAAGAGGAAAAAGAAAACATTGATTTCTTAATCACACGATTTGGCCCCAAGCATTTTGTGTTTAATGTCTGAAAAGACTATCTGGTCTGCCAACTTTCTGTTTTGCACGACTGCCCAAATGAGTTACAGCTGTTCAGTTTAAAAGCTCCTGATTCTAAACCAACTGCATATCTTGTTCTTATGATTTGAATGCCATATGAACCTTTATGTTCTTTTTTGGAGGAATTCCATTATCATTGATTCTTCTTCAATGAGCCAGAGTTGCACATGTCC
Organism: Mormoops blainvillei; assembly: GCA_004026545.1. Taxonomy (NCBI): domain Eukaryota; kingdom Metazoa; phylum Chordata; class Mammalia; order Chiroptera; family Mormoopidae; genus Mormoops; species Mormoops blainvillei. The sequence goes on from PVJD01001150.1 coordinate 163,967, forward strand.
CCAGATTTAGTCTATGATGCAGAAGCAAGTCATAGCAGATCCTTTAAGTTTTCCAATTCCAAGTCCTGGAGGGATATTTTCCCCAGGATCTCAGAATATATCTACCCAAGGACACCCCAAAAATATGTCTAGGAATAAGCTGAGGTTCATCAGAAACACAGTGCAAAAGATTTTTTTCTAGTATAGTAAAGGTTATCTTTGCCTTCTTTTATTTTTGTTTATGTCCCTATACACAGAAGCCTCTGAAATGTCCTTACAAGTCATGTGAACCTGAGGTGATTATACATGAGCACATGAATAATGTTAGAGCTCCTCTGGGCACGACACATGAAGTTTTATGGGTCACATAAATCAAATATAGTTAGAATCAAAGACTAGAGCAGGGACTTTATAAAGTCCAGTTCCAGGGCCAGGACTGAAGGGTTTCTGCCATAGAGGTCATTTGTAGTAGAATGTAGGAGGAATTCTAGTCTTGAAGTTATTGTAATGGCTACCAGTCCATTCCAGTAGCCTGGTAGACAAATGAAATAAAAAAGGCATAGGAAACTCAGATATGTAGAAAAGCCAGTACCAGCAGAACCAACTGGGTAACATCATTATTCAGCTCTGTATAAGGATTCAGAGCTCCAGTCACCCTTTCGAAGGAGAAATGGTGTAAGCATGGAAGGCCAACCGCCCCCGCAGCCACTCTTTTGAATTCAGAGTAGGGTTCTAATTAGAATTAGCAAGAGAAACCAAAAGAGAAAACCTTGTGAGGGAGAAGGCAGGAGCAAGGTCTTAACATTAACAACGATGCCTAATCTAAAGAATAAATAAATACACCAGTATGCCAAAATTTGCCCAGGTTATGGTTGTCAGCAAAGATCACTGAACTCTATGTAGCATCCTAGCAACATTCAGGTTCCACTTGGGCAGAGTCAAAGCAATTCATAATTAGGATCAAGACAGCAATTGGTCCTACAGGTCTTAGGTATTAGGGTACCTGCTCTGAGCAATTAGAATAGTCAGGGGCTGTAAAACAAAGCAGGTGCTGCCACTTGGCTCATTCCAAGTACTGTGATATAGATCTACATAAAAAAAACGTTATAAATATTGAGGAAGCAGTAGACAGGAGAATTTAATAGTGTATATGTTTAAAAGCAGCGCCTCTCAAGATTTAATATGCACAGTAATCATTTAAGAATCATTTAAGAATCTTCTGCAGATTCTGATTCAGTAGGTCTAGGGGAGGGCTCCAGGTTCTGTATTTCTAAGACGTTCCCAGGGGATACCATTGCTGCTGGTCCACAGACCACACTGTGAGTAGCAAGGCTCTAGAGCAGCGGTTTTCAACTTTGGCTGCACATGGTCTTTGAACAATTCTGATGCCTGCATCCCATGCCCAGAGACTCTGATCTAATTGTTTTGGATTGGGCTTTGTTTTCTGGTGGTCTGAACGCTCCCTCAGGTAATTCAATTTAGAAATCCACTTAATGCCACTTCAGTCAGTTCTCCAGTGGATTTTAGGACAACATTTTTATTTATTTCTTTTATTTTTGATCCCACCAATACATTCTCTATTGATAGTTCTGGAGTTTGTAAATGTTCCAAGTCCTAGGCACTCCGGGTATTTTTTCAATGATGAAAAATTTCAGTGTAATAAATCTTGTTTAATTTTTTTGTTTTTTATTTGATTTGAAAGTAATAACGTTGGGTAACTCAGCGATTCTTGGTCCATTTGCATTTCACTTTTTTTTACCTACTATAAAAAGAACCATTCAAAACATTTCCTTAGATTAATAGGTAGATTGGCAATTTATGCTTTCCCTTTCTTTTAAAAGCCGTTTCTTGTCTTCAGCACTCTTCCCATAGCCTTCTTCTGTTGTGTTCATTTACTGGGGCTGCTTGAGTTGCGCATTAATGACGTGCTTGTTCTCTAATCAGCCTGGTAGGCTCCAGCGAACTCCAATAGCACATTCTTAGGAAGTTGATGCCTTTGTTTAATTCTGCATATTTCTCCTTTTAGAGAGAAAGGGCAAATGAGGACGGCTATCAATTACAAGATGTGTGGAACACATAGATAATCTAGCACTCTATTGGGAAGATCATTTGTGTGAGGAAGATCCAGTAACTTTCCACTTATGTCATCCATTCTCTTAAATCTTGATCCTTCCCAACCTCCCTGCCTCTTCCACCCCCATTCCACCCCTCCTTTCTATCATCCCAGAACAGAAGGTTTATATCAATTAAATGATTGTCTCCTAGGTTGATTTTTTTATTTACTGTCATTCTGTAGCACTCCAGAGGTTATTTCATTCCAGGCACTATGCCCACAACTGGGATGGGCTGCCACCAAAGGAATCTTGGTTTTGTCCTTCTCCTAAGCTGAGATGAGTTAAATATAAGTGTGCTTTTCTTTAAAAGATTGTTTTAAAATAAATATTTAATACAAAGATATTAGGTTGCTCCTCAGAGGGCCTTACAGCAATGTTTTTTCAGACAGTAGATCATTACTCATAAGTGGGTTATGAAATAAATTTGGTAATTCTTAACCAGCATTATTTTTAATAGATGAGAAGAATGGAGGAGAGAAGACAAAATAACAGAGAATATCTCACATTGTTAAGGGTAGGTATAATTTTTTTTACAGAACTGCCGTTTTGGTTATATAGATGTAAACGGTATTTTTATTTTGGGCTGTGTTTTAAAATATTAAAAGCCACTATCCCAAAGCAATCATCTTTACTCAAAGTCTTCCAAAAACTATTATAACTCAAAAATAACTTACTATGTTTTTAAGATCTTCAGATAAGACATCAGCCTGCTGTTTTGTCACAAAAAGACAATATCCATTAATATACACATTTTATGATCCCTCTCACAGATTAAAACCCCTGATCTCCTTTGTCAATCAGACCGGAACATGGGATTCTATTTGCTTCACTTGTGTATTCTCCTCATTGTCTATTTGGCTTCCTCATCATAGATCTTTTTCTCCTCTGCAGTTCACATTTATTTTTATTTTCCCCAATCACTTTGAGGCCCTTGTAAAAGTTCTTTGAAACTGGTGTGTCCTTTTTAGGAGAAAGGAAACATCAATGGTTCTTAAAATCAAGGGCTCGAAGGGAACCGAAATCCGAGAATTCAGTGGTGGCCTGGACAGCGGCTGCCTCTGGGAGCCGCAAAGGCTTCCCAAGGGATGGAATGGTTTGAAGGGAATCCTGTTAGAGCCTCATCCCTCAAACACCTTCTTTCCTAAAATTGACTTTGCTAGGAATACATTACAGTCAAGTCACCCCTTTCCCACTTTACTGCATGTTAATAGAGTACATTTCTCCAGGGTGAAAAACCCATGAGACACTAAATGAATTCAAAACACTGGTATAGGTTGGGGAAAGTGAATGACCTTAATGACTGAGTAACAAATCTGCATGCATATAATGTAGTTTCCAGGTCATCCTTTCAAAAAACTGAAAAAGCAAAATTGTGTTGTCATATTGTAGATCATTAAAAATAAATTTTCAAAATATATCATGCAATTTTTGACGAAGAGCCCAAAAGGAGTTCCAAAAAATGAGAGACATTACTGTAATAAAATTCTATGTATTCTCATCTTCTTAATATGTAAACCCTCATGGATTACATCTAGTAAAAAAAATAAAAATAAAAACCTAGAATAGAAAAGATGATGAGCCCTTTCTAAACCTGGAAATAAAAAGTACTTATTCATGGTAATGTGACTTAATCAAGAAAAAGGGGCTATAGCCACCTCATTAAAAGATTCATTTTCAATAGACTTTCACATTATATTTAATACTTTTCAAAATTTATATTTATAATGTTTTAAGTAACTGGCTGCTACTGATGATTGTAATGATAAATCAATACAAAATAATTTAATCTTTAGAGTCTTGCAGTTACAGGAAATACAGGATGGGGCAAAAGGAGGTTTACATTTGTTCATATGGAAAACAATACAATAACTAATAAATAATAACAGAATAATAGACTCTATGTTTTGCATACTCATGACTGTACACCACCTTCTGTCCAACCCTGTACATTGACATTTCAATTTCAGTTTACTTTTGTATATTTTTTACATAGAATGGTTCAATAAAGCCAATTAATTAAAGACTTTTCAACCTAAACATATATTACATTAGGAGAAGGTTCAGAGGAGAAAATGTACTACTAAAGATATCTTGCTCATCTATTTTTTTTACTGGATGATGAGAAACATAATTCATCTGATACTTAGATTCCATTAGATAAATTTTAAAAGTGTTATCATAGTTTAATTTCAGGTATCAATGCTAACATCCTTCTTAGTTATTTAGTCTTTTGACAAAAAATTTAAATACTTAAAATATAAAAAGGTGTACTTATGGAAAAGAGTTTTGAAATTTTTTTAGGAAGTTCACAAACAAAAATATTAAGGGTCACTGAGCTAGCCCTCTCATAGACTATAGTCAGAAATCGGCAAGGTCACTCCAATATAAGAGTATTTATTTCTTCAACAAAGTCCTTTTATGACCTTTCTCCCCATTATTTTCCCAGGAGTAAAGTGCACGCCGAATGCAGTCTCTCATCACCCAGGCTCGTCTTAGCGAGTGTGCTTTATGCTGGCTGGAGTAGTAACTAACGACGTTGACCAGAGAAAGCAGCATAAAATGAGCTCTACACCAACTTCATGATTCAGGGTGCAGTTCACAGATGGGGATTATTAACGGCGTGGGGCATTGCTATTATGGTACTTTCATGCTTCTCTTTTAATTTTATTTTTATTATTTATGCTGTTACAGCTGTTCCCGATTTTTCTCCCTTTCCCCACCTTCACCCAGTCTCACCCCTCTCCCCTCCAAGAACCAATCCCTACATTGTTGTCTGGGGTTCAGCATAAATGCTCTTTGGTTAATCCCTTCACCATCTTTCATCCCATCCCCCTCCTCCTTTTCACAGCTGTCAATCTGTTTTATTATGTAAGCTTCCTTTACTATTTTGTTCATTAGTTTATTGTGTTCATTAGATGCCACATATAAGAGATCATGTGGTATTTTTCTTTCACTGACTGGCTTAATTCACTTGGCATAATTTTTTCCAGGTCTACCCACACTGCTGCAAAATGTAAGAGTTTCTTCTTTTTTACTGCTGAGTAGTATTCCACTGTATAAATGTACCACAGCTTTTTTATTCACTCATCTACTAATGGGCACTTAGGCTGTTTCCAAATATTGGCTATTACAAATAGTGCTACTGTAAACATAGGGGTGCCTATATTTTTTTGTATTGGTGTTTCAGGATCCTAGGGGTATATTCCCAGAAATGGAATCACTGGATCAAAAAGGAGTTCCATGTTTAATTTTTTAAGGATACTCCACATTGTTTTCCACAGTGGCTGTGACAGACTGCAATCCCACCAAGAGTGCACTAGGGTTCCCTTTTCTCCACATCCTCAATGACACGTTGTTTGTTGATAGTTAATATTTCTTGATAACTAGACAGTGTACTTTAGGAACTATATGCACCATCAAGTGATGAATTAAATGAAAAAAAATTTTTAAATTAAAGTCAGAATTTGTTCCACTGTTCAAGATCTTGCACTGAGTAAATATATTTATTGTCTTCTCTCACAGATTTAAAAAAAATATAACGGCAAAAAATACATACAGTTATTTTTCTTAATAACACAGAAAATGGACATGGGGGACTGCCAGTGGATGAGAGTTTTCAAAGCTTTCTGAAGAAACAAAAGCCAAAGGAAACAAACAGAAAGCTACAGTTTCAGAGGGTATTTCTGTAGCCAGAGAGGGAGCTGGGCAAAACCCCAAAGAGGCCATGGATTCAAAAGTAAAAAAATGGGGCAAAACCTGGGGATTACATGAAAATCTGTGCAATGAACTGCTATCCTATTACCTTTCTCCAGGTAGAACTAAATAAAAAGATATTTCTTCAAGAAAGAAATTGATTATATTTTACTAGTTTCTATTTTTGGGTTTGTTTTTTTTTTGGTTTCAAAATTATTTTTTCCCATTTGAGCCAAATATTCTGACAAACTTTAGCTAGCTTATTTATATTTCATGTTACAAGCTTTCCCCAAATGTCTGATGGTCCTTAAGTATGTGTTCTCTAAGAATAAGGCAATTATAGAGCTGAGTAGAACTCTGTGAATGGTGTTTGTCAATTAGAGGTTTTGCTTTAGGTCCAACAGATTAGGTGCCAGCTAGTATACTTGGGCAGCCCTAAATTTCTGAGTGAAGAGGGTTTTGCCCTAGCATCTTAATAGCCATGTTGGGAAAGTAAATTGGGGAAATTTCTAAGAATATAGAACAAAAGCTTAAGAGACAGGAAAATATGAGAGTAAAGAAAAATGACAATAAGGATTTATTGAGAAGGCCCAATATCTATCTGATGTAAGTTCTAGAAAGATAGAATAAGAAAAATGGAAGGGAAGATTTCAAAGAAACAGAAGATGTCAATTTTCTAGAACTAAAGAAGAACATAAATATCTATATTGAATGAATGGGCCTCTTGAGCACCCAGTTGAATGAATGGAAATGGACCCACAAATGCACTTATGAAATTTCAACAGATCAGGATAAACAAAAGATCCTAAAAACCTTCAGGTCATGTACAAAAAGTAAAACAAAAATAGCCCTCAATTATTCATCGACAACTAAATGCATAGAAACTAAGCAATGCCCTCAAAGTTTCAAGAGGCCTATATTCAGCCCAACTGTCAATCCTGTGTGAAGGTAGAATAAAGATATTAAGAGAAAGGGAAGACTCAGAATTCTCACCTCCCAGCATACATTCTAGAAAGTAATTGGAAGATACCAGTAGTTCTAGGAAATGAGAGAGCAGACCCAGAAAGAAGAAAACATGGGATCCAGGAAAAAGGTAAATTGCACCCAGGAAAGCAGAGGAGGGGAAGTACTGACATGATACCTTTGCTCCAGGAATAGAGCAAACTTCAGGCTCTGGGATATGTCAGTGGAAAAAAGGAGGGACAAAGCTGAAAGGTTTATACTGCTTCTCAGCTCTCCTCATATCATGATGCAAATAAAAATGGTCACATACATCAGCACCCTGGAGTAAACTGAGGATGCCACATGCCCCTGGAAGGCAATCTGCCTGTAAGCACCATGAGTCTTGGGTCCCCTCAGCTGACCTGAGGACTGACAAACCAAGAACTGGGCTGACCTTGCACCCATTCATGTAATCAGTTTTGGGGAACCTTTGAATTATATGGTGTGATTAAAAGCTTGGAATAACTTGGTGATATGATAAAGAGAATTGGTAGCTTATTTTAAAAAGGAGGGAGAGAAAATCCAATCAAAATTATCACAGGAGTAATTTTCTTTGGAGTGATACTGGCTCATGCAGAAAAAAATATGTGATCTGGGAATACTGTCTGACTCTGAAGCAAAAATAATTTACAGAATCATACTATTCCTTGATTTTCACCTTTTGAATCAACAAAGGTAAATCAAGGGAAAAGGTATAAAAAGGCCAATACTCTTAATATTGACAATGTTAAAAGAAAGCTATAGCTGATACAGTTTGAGAGGTTAACAAAAAAGGATGAGGATATGTAGAGGGAGGACTGATGACTTTATCTTATGAATTTGGGAGCCAAGAAATACTGTCTATGAAGTGAGAGGCTTCCCTCAGATTTCTGCTGTCTGCCTTCAGAGACCGTGTTACCAAAGAAATGGAATACTGTCTTTCATTCTTTGCAAGTCCTTGCTAGAGACAGAAGCAAAGTGAAAAGAAGTACCACTTCCAAGGTCCCAAAAGGTGAAAATTACAAGTGACTATAAATGGCATTGGAAACTCCTCAAGAAAGGAAAAGACATAAGAAAGATTTCATACTTCTGTTGCCAAATTGCCATTAGGAACCAACTCAATGCTAAATGCAGAAAGAGAGAGAAATTGCCTGTGGTTTATTAAATAAGAAATAGAGGCTACAAAATCCCATTTGAAGACCCATGGAGGGACTATATTAATAGGAGAGAGGTAGAAAAGATGATAGTGATATAAAATAGCTAAATCCTCATGAATCATGGCAGGAAGTCAATAGACAATGTCAAAATATGATATATCAACTGCACCATAAGCATATCATTTAGATTTATGGAGTAACCACCAGAAGAAGTAAAAATTGATGTTTCCCACTGTCCCCAGTACCTAGAACAGTGACTGGCTGACTGTACATGTTCAATAAGTATCTGCTAAAAGAATGACTTTACTGAATAATGTGCAAGAATGGGGAGGGCATGAGGGAATTCAACACTGTTGCTTGCATTCATTATAAACCTTCAGGAGTTCCATTCATCCCTCTTTCCTTGCAAACAGAATTCAAATTTCTACTCCTCAGGGAAATGATCCCATCTCTAACCAAGGGGTAAATCCTGATTAGACTAATGAATAATGGTGATCCTATGCCTCTAACCAGTGATTGGATTAGAGGATGTCATGTGACCCTGTTCTGTCCAATGAGATATGAAGGGAGGATTTATAGGAGACTGTTCTCTTGTCCTTTCTCTCAAAATTAATATATCTGAATTTGATGCCTAGATTGATAAATACCCTACCACTAAGAGGAAGCTAGGAGAAACCCAACATCGGTAGAATGCCAGGCATGGAAAAAAACCTGAGTCCTAAATCATTAAAATGCTCTCAGTTTAGCAGCCCTATCTCAACATGTCTTGTATGTGAGATAATAAAATTTTCTTTTTATTCCATTTATTACTTGGGTTGGGAGCTACTGTTACGTGTTTTTAAAGCATAAGAACAGATAGTTTCTTATGTATTTTTTAAAAGATTTTATTTATTTATTTTTAGAGTGAGGGGAAGGGAGGGAGAAAGAGAGGGTAAGAAACATGAATAGGTTGCCTCTCTCACACACCCTGATTGGGGACCAAACCTGCAACCCAGGCATGTGCTCTAATCGAGAATGGAACCAGTGATTTTTCACTTTGAGGGACAATGCCTAACCAACTGAGCCACGTGGGTCAGGGCCCTTATGTATTTTTGATATCAATAAACGTATGCCTGTTAATGCTTACGAAAATAAAAAATAAAATAAAGCTTTCCATAATTTCATCCTCTTACAATAAAAGACTATTTTTTTAAATCTGTGTTTAAATTGTTTTGTGCTCCAAGTTTTGGTGGCCAGGTTTCAAGCCCAGCTATCCTCTCCTTTATTTTCACTCTGGTTCTTGTCTTCCAAGGCAAATTTTGCAAAAGCTCTTCCCTTCCAGTTTGATAACCTCAGAAATTTCACCACAATAAATTCTAGTTGAAAGGGGACACCTCTTTGTGGAACCCGAAAGGAAAGTACAGACATGGCTGCACTTGGCTGTTTACTTTCCTTATCATGATATTTATTCTTTCAGCAAAGTATGAGACAAAGTCAACAGCTGAGAGGGAATGGAAGAAAATGAGTGCAATATATGAAGGGAAAGGAAAAGGCATAAAATAGCCATCTCAAGGACTAAAGGAAATAAATGACAGATGTAAAAGGATTTTGAATGGGTTATCTCCTATTATTTCAGAATTTCAGTTAGAGCCCAAAAGCTAAGAGAAATTGAAGGGTCTGCCAGACATTTGTATGAAGGATCTAGTAATCACCAAGTTCTATAGCCTATATAACCAAGGTCTAAGAATTCATGGAGAAGGATTGTTTGAAAAGGAATTTAGACAAAAGATGGAGTTTTGAGTGATTGATTTTACTGCCTTCCACATACACAGACAATAAAAGTTTGGTCAGTCCCCAGGGGAGCCTCAAGAAAGAAAAAAAATTGTAGAGCTACAGGTGCTCGCTTCCTGCTTTTACTTGTGCATGAGAAGAGGGCAGAAAAGAGCTCAGGAGTAGAATCATCCTGAAATGTGCTGGTCCGGAGGACCGTGAGGTGTGCCATTGGGTGTAGAGCACAAGTGGTCACTATAGGGGAGTCAGATGTGAATATTCTGTAACATCTTTGCTCAAGAAATCTTTGCCTTTAAGGCTGAAGGTCCTCGAAGTTTAAAAGGCAGTTGTCGTGGTGGTGGTGGGGTGCAGAAACTGAGCTGGTGGGTCACTAGAGTTTGCTCACTCTAATAGAGCGAAGACTCCTTTTGCTGGGGGAGGAGGTCACTAAAGACCCTGTTAGGGGTCAATAAAGACAACAGAAGAGCCAGTACTGAATGCCTGATCTGACAGTGGTTCATTGACAGATAAGAGAACGGCCCTTCTCCTTAGTTAAGTGAAAAGGTCTTGCCCTATTTTCAATTTCCTCATTCTTTTCTGACCTTAACTAAGGAGCCAGAAGAAACATAACAAGGAGGTGGAGGAGGGGAACAGAGAAATGGAAGAACAAGGTGAAGAACATTGAAAATACAAGCTACCCTCTTCTTCCCTGCCAAAGATCCTCAAAGCACAGGTCAGTCCTGAGCTGGGAGAGAGGAGGAACTTGGAATTGAGTGATAAGCTCAAACTGTAATTTAGAGTGGACAGTATTTCTTTTTTCCCCTGAGGAAAAAGTCTGTTCATGGCTGAAAGTGGTCTGAAAGCAAGGACTGTTCCTGAGAACTACTCGCTAGGCTGGAAAGCAGCAGCTGTAGAAAAGTAAAGAGGCTCCCTGCTTTGTCCCAACGGGGAGAAGCCCATTCGTTAAACTTGCTGTGCTCAGTGAACACATGTAACACGCTTTCCAGATAGTACCCATTTGGGGTTTCTAGTCACAGATTTCAAGTCAGCGAGCTATATTGTGATTCTTACCAAGCCAAATATTCTGCACCTTCAGCACTGGCACAGGAGAAACAAACAGTTGGGTTTAACCAACAGAGTTTTGCTATACAAATTCATACAGAGTGGGGCAAAAGGAGGTTTACAGTTCTGAGTATGTGAAACACGGAGTTTATTCTTGTATATTACTTATAAATTATTGTATTATTTTCCATACAAACAACTGTAAACATACTTTTGCCCCACCCTCTATTAAGGGAGTAAGGAGAAATAAGCTGAGGATGTTTCTGAAGGAAGTGAGAGATTATGAATGGAATTAAAGTTGACTAAGGAGAAAAATAGATAGCAGGGGGACAGGTAGTTGAAAGGCCATGGAGTAATGAAGCAGAGGCATCAATAAAGCAAGAACTGTTACAGTTAGGAAGCCATTAAGAAGTAACTGAAAGAACAGGTTGTGGTGGTCCAAGAATGATTTGCTTGAAATGGAAACTCCAGAAGTGATGAAACTTCTGATGATGGCAAGATTTAGGGTAAGGTTGATTGGATAAAAAAGTTGTAGGAGGTGAGGCAGTTAAATAAATGAGTAGGCTAAAAGTGTAGGCTGATTAGAACTGGTTTGAGTTAGTTTTAATTTAAAAGAGTTGGAGCAATTTTTTAGTTTAAAACAGTTGGATCCATGCTGAACTAATGGCCCTACCAGTTTCTAATTATATGTTTCATTAGTTTCATCTACCATAAACTAAATCTGAACCTGCTTAGCCTAATTGAAAATTATTTACATTACATTACAAAGTATACTAGTATGAAGTGTTGTTTTTTTTACTTTGACTAGGAACTTAGAAAATTAGATTTATAGTGACTTATATTTACATTGACTTTATTTAGAAAGTCCATGTTAAAGTTAAGGAATATTACCACCAATTAGAGAATTCTTTTGAAGAAGACACAAAAAGGTTTTTACCAAGTGGATCAACTCACTATAAGGATAATAAAGATCATAAGAATCCACAGTGCTTTCTTCTATTCCAAAATATGAAAACTGTCCTGTGGTTTGAATTTACTCTAGCAAGATTTGATCATTTTTCTTAGCACAAGAAACCGTCCTACTCACACTTTTTATCTTATAACCTTAAATCTTATTTCTGAGTATGTGCTCATTTTGTCCATTTGATGCTCCTGTTTCTCAGCCATAGCCTATAAATGTGCAACTACCTTCGTGTAGACAAAAATGTCCTCCTTACAACTATATTAACTTATTTTTAACTAAAAGAAGCATTGTCTACCAATAAAAACATTTCGATCAACACCCAGAGAATCATTTAACTATGTCCTTGTTAAGTGAGGATGTGAAAGAGATTGAAAGGGATACAGTTGGAGTTCTCCTTCCCTCCCTTTCAGGTAAGGTGGGCTACAGGTCTTGACCATCCCAACTCTGATTAGTCCTTCACACCCATTCAAACATGAATGTTATGTTTTAAGATCCATTAACCCCTCCCTGATAGTTACAACCATGTGGTTCTAGAACATCCTCTATTTTATTTTACTATACCCATGAATGTAGGCCACCCCACAATGAAAATTATATAGACTAAAAGTGAATTTTAAAACATCAGTTTATTATAGATACTTAGTATCTGGGTGTTTCACCAGTCACATTATTGGTATTATTACATAAACCAATATTTTTATTTGTTTTTTTAATTGTATTTTTTCTATTACCATTTATCCCCCTTAAACCCTCTCCCCAACCCCAGCGATCACCACACCATTGTCTGTGCCCACGAGCCATTTTTCTTTTTTGCTTGATGCCTCCAGTCCCCAACCTGTGCCCCCAAAGCCGTCAGCCTGCTCTCTGAGTCTGTCTCCATATTGCTTGTAAGTTCAGTATGTTCATTAGATTCAATATATGAGTGAAATCATATGCTTAAACCAATATTTTTTAAAGTATAGTTTTAAGATCTTACATATGAATCATCTCAGATTATTTTCAAAGTGCACAATCCAGAGGCAAACCAAAAATCCAAGTGATTTAGACTCTTGGAAAGAGGTGAGGTTGGGGTGGGGAGGGGCGGCCCGGGAATCTGCAGTTTAAAAAAATTTCCCACCTAGTTTTGACACGCAAGACAGGTTGAAAGCTGTCTTTAGAAATCAAGATAAAGTATCCTTATTCCAATAAATCAGGAAAACTAGACATTTTAAATGCAAGATTTTTAAAAGTATGTGTATTTAAGTATATACATGAATTCAGTATTAAACAAAGGCTATTTAACCAATTTTTTCTTGAAGCAATGAAATGGGTTTATTTGTACGGGATTTATCAATGGCCTATCTTTATAGGCAAATTCAAGTCAAGAGTGAAGAAAATCTGGGTAATTTCAATCTCCTACTGTACCTTTGTGGTTCCACACATGCCAATCCCATATTCTTACTATTAGAAATTTTGGGTCTGAGTCATCCAAAAAACTTTCTTCAATTCCTATATTTCCTTAGGCAGACTTTGAAAAAAATTATTTCAGAGATTCCTTCTCAATGAGAGGTGAAAGGTTGCGTTGTAAGTTACAATTCAAGCACATTTAAGGACATTTTTTTTCCCTCCAGATACCTCTGCTCTAATGACCCCCTTTGTCTTCTGCCTCAGCAGCTTCCCCAGTGTAGCGCCTTCCTTTCCTCTTCCCAACCTCTGTACCTGAACCAGTGACATCATGAGTATTTCAGCTTTTTCTTAAGTTTTGCCTTTTATGAGCACTTACCTTCCTGTTCAAGGTCACTGAACGCATTTTTAGATTGGAATTTTCACTGGCTTCTTGAAATCCACTTTCTGTACTCATAAGTATTTGTCTTTCAAAAAATTTTAGTCTCATTTGTTCTCCCTCTGAGCAAAGTGGATCAACTATTGAGGGAACATTTGTAGTAGCTTCAGAGATTTTTAAGTTTGGTTCCCTGTGCTTTCTGGAGAGGAGCCGTTTAGCTTTTCAATCATTTTATTTAGATAGTTGCTACAGAAAGAAATGGCTGAGTAATTAACTTTAGAAACTGGCTCATCAGAAAGTAGAAAAACTCAAAGCTATCTATATCAGCTAAAACAGCTCACTTCCCCCGACAATCTGTGTGTGTGTGTACGCGCATGTATTTGTAAACTGAGAAGAGAAAGAATGTGACAGAAACAAAGAACATCTACTTCATGTAAAGCACCATGAAGATTGCTGTGGGATACACAGTGATAATTAAAAAACAGTCTGTACTTTCTGAGGCGTCTCCAGTACAATTTTGGAGGCAGATACAGTCACAAACACAAAGAGGAGGCTGGAGAGGGGGCTTGAACAGAACTGCTGGGTATATGTTTCCAAGAATGGCTGCGTGGAAAGAACCAAGGGTTTAGGGGCAAATGGGCCTGATTTTTAAGCCCAGCTCAGCACTTCTGTGACCTTGGGGAAGTGGTTAACATTTGCTGAGCCTCAGTTTCTTTGTCTCCAGAGGACAGCAGCGTCCAGCTCCTGAGGTGGCTATTAGGTGTAGATATAAGGTAGGTAATGTGCCTGGCCCATGGCGGGGCTTAATAAACGGGCTATTATTATGGAAATAGCCAGCAGCTGCAAGTTTGCAAATTGAGTTCTCCCACAACTGTACCTAAAATGCAAAATCAACAGCCCCTGCACCCAGATACTAACCTGTTTTGATTTCAAGAGGTTAGCTCGCAATCAGAATGTAGTTTTCAGGACAGGGGTTAACTTTTAATGCTGTTTAGGCAGGTGGGTCATGTTAGAGATGGAGGTCAGCAAAGCAGGAGAAAAGAGAGCCAACTAAAAACCCTATCGCTTAAAATCAGCTAGTCTAATCAGATGAGAGGAACTTCCAGGATAACTTTGCTCATTCAGAGAGGTTTTGACACCTAGATGACTGCATCCATACCCAGAAAACACTGCACCTTATTTAAAGGATAGCTCTATCGGCGCTGCCATAACTGAATGTCTGGGACATACTGACGTGTGAAAAATTATAACGAACGCCTAAATTTTTTGTTTTACAAATCCATTCCCACAGCTCCTGGTAAAGGAAATATATTTTTCCTGGAGACCATCCCTTCACTTTGTCAATCAAGGTGCTCTGTCCAAGAGGAAGGCTTACGACTCAAGTTAAGCAATCAGACACTTACCTAGGAGTCTGAATCTCAGAAGACATTCACACAAGCATGAAAAGAGACATAGCGGATGCATGCTTACACAAAACCCTGGAGAGACTCCATGGTTCCTGCTACCGCAATGCCCAGAACTACTCTGATTCCTGTCCTTACCAAAGATCTTTACCTAGCTATTCAAACTTCACTTCCATTCTTCTTTGAGGAAAAACTATGCGTTAGTACACCAGTGGACATTCTTTCATATCCTCTACGTACGGATCTCATCCCTTAAAATTTTTTCTAATAAATTACTTGTCCTTTTAAGTTAGTTAGAAGTCTGTTGCTTTCAAAGAACCCTAAAATATAGTGATAAAGTGAAAACCATTGTTTGTTTTTATATTTTTAAAATTTATTTACTTTATAAATTTTTATACTAAAATTTTCTTATAATGTGCATTGTTTTTATAAGTAAAAATCTCTAAGTTAAAAAGAAATCTAGGTAACCAGGAATGTCCTCTGAGATGGAAATAAACTTCACTTGAATCTTCTTTGCAAGTTAGGAGCAGTTTTCACTGAGAAGCGAGTCAGCATTTATAGCAAACTCTTTCAAGCCACCTGAATGAAGTGAGGAGCAGTACTGAAAAAGGAGAGAAAGGGCTGCTGTGGGGAAGGTCAAGGGTACTAGCTATTTCATGGCTTATTACTATTTAGGTATGATAGGGCCAACATGTGAAGACACAACTGCCATTAAAGTGCTAGCCGTTATACTCTCAATCCCAAGGGTAGAGGGCATTAAACGGGAGGCCGTGCGGGCTTGGGGGGTGGGGGGTGGTTGTTGCACAGTGCTGCATGGGGAAGAACTAGGGTGCTAAGAAAGCAGAAGGAGAGGGGGAAATCTCTGGTTTGTATCGTGGTTTGCATTTGAAAGGCACATTTCTGGGCAAGCTGTTTGCTATCTGTAGGAGTTGTCTAACCCTGGGAAAAGGGTCAGCAAGCCCCTACCCCTTACCCCCCATGTCAAGGCATCAGAATTCAGAAAATAAAAGACATAGTACACATCACAATCTACATGAGGACTCTCGAACTCCTCTCCTTCCACAATTCATGGAAGTTTTCAAAACCTGCCCTGGGAGATCTATAAATTTTCAAGAAAGCTAACATTTCATTCTCAGAGTAATTGTGATCTATGGGATTCTGCATTTTTGCATGTTGCTTCTGTTCTATAGCAAATAATTCAGGGTTGGGCTGAGAATTACATTAAACATGGTGTTTGGAAACAGCAGTCTTTACTCAGATGGGAGACAGTGGTGCAAATAGGGGGTACGTCCTCCTGGGTCCACCATCTTGCTGGGTCCTCTCTTCTCTTTCCCCCATCATTGTCAGATTGCCCTCCACAACCGCCAATGTTTCATCTTCTCTTTCACAAAGTAATTTCTTTCCCTATGATGCTTTTCCATTAGCCAACACTACGTCCCATACATTTTCTCGTGTAGGCCAAAGTAGATTTTCGTGGTAGTGTTCCAAAAGAAGAGAGTTCCTTTTGCTAAGAGGAATTCAGGTGCCACCTGTTAGAAATAAGTTTTCTCCACCTCTCAGATTCACATGTAACGTAGAGCAGAAAATTAAACTTTGCAAAAATATATGTACATAAATGGTATCCATAGAGACTAAGCAAGAGGAAGGATCTACCAGCAAAAATGCCTTAGCCAGAGAATTTCCATGACTGCATAATCCCTTCACTGGCTGATTCAACAAATGTTTGCTGGGTGCTTACTATGTGCCAAGAGGCAATCAGCTATATACATGCTGGGGAATTTAAAGATAAATAGGACATAATTTGAGGAGCAAAATGTAGAGGAGGAGAGATAGATACATAAACAGATAGGCAGGGGACAGTGCTACAATGGAGGATGATATAAAGTTGGAGCAACTTGTACACATAAGCCCAGGCTTATCCCAAATATTTGGGGCTGAGGAACAGCACAGATGGAGGCCCATGTATCCAATGTCTAAATATTTAAAAGACATAAATCAAGCTAACTGGCTGCTAAGCAAAATGTCCTACTCTTCTACCATGACGAATAGAACTTTGCAAAACCTGGACAGCCACATCTGAGTTTGGAGTTCTCAGAGTTCAGAGGCCACGGCAGGCGGCCCGTGTCTCCCGGCTGGAGGCCCTTCGCATTTTTCCCTTTTTTCCCTTCCCCGGAATCCTTTCCATACTAGCTCAAATGTATGGGGATGCCCAGGCCATGTGTGTAAGTGTCAGCCACAGCCTCTGCAAACAGCTGTCCCTTGGTTACCAGTTAACCTAAGCAAGAAGGCGTATCCACCAGGAGTGACATTTTCTCCTTAGGGGCAAAGACCAAAGGAAAGAGCCACCCAGGCTCTGAAAAGAGGGTCAAGGCCACTTAGACAGGAAATCCAGGTTCCTAGAGATCAGAGTATGATCTAGAAGGAGATGCATATTTGAATGGGTCCCCCCTATTGGCTCCAAGGACTCTTTAGCTCGTAGTGTAAGGTACAGCCAGACGCAGGATCCCATGAGGCTTTGTGAAGCACAGCCGCCCTCTTGCTTGGGTCAAAATGCAATATTGCTCAAGCTCTTTCATCGTACTTTTCTTGAGATGAATCATCCTAAAATGCATGCAGCATTCCAGCTTTGGATGCACTTGTTTTGTGCAAAGGTAGAACAAGTGTGCTTATTTGATTTTCAGCTCCCACCTGATAAATCTTTGAAAAAAAAAGTTACTTCTGAACTTGTGAAGCATTACAATTCTATCTTCCCATGGTTATTTAAGCTAATAAGCTACTACTAGGTAAGGAAAAATAGGAAGAAATTCTTCTTTTTGGCTGCAAATCCCAATTTAGAGTCTAAAGTATAACAGGGCCATCTTCAAAGACAAAGGACCATGTGTTTTCAAGCATTTCTTTCAACCAGACATTTCTTATCGACTGGCTGTTTCCATTTACTACCATCTGCAGGCCAGGCTTGTCCTGGATGCGTTTTCTTCAGGGTCACGAGGAAATAGCACGGCTTAGGTTGCGTCAAAGCAAAATGGTTCCTTCAGCCTAGGTGTGCAGCATCTGCTCTCCCACCTATCTTGTCTTTACCTCAAGTCCTGGTTTGGCTTGGCTTTCTGCTGATTTTTCAGTCTTTGATTTTATCTTTCTCTTTCAGTGTCTATAGATCTTGCAGGTGCTCATTATCTCCACCAACTTCTGGCCACTTGCCATGTTTTGTTCTCTAGTATTTATGTCTTCCTGACTTCTGTTGCCTCCCAGGCCTGATATTTTGCTGTCTTGACCCCTAAAGTTTCTTGTGGTTTGTGATGATCTAAACCAGGCTCATCAGAACCTTGGGTTCCCTGACCTACAGCCACCCATGTATTGACTAGTGGAGTGGAACAAACAAGTCGTGCCTTGAAGCAAAATTCCTCCTCCAGTCTTAATTCTCCTATATCACAGTAGTAGGGATGAGAGGACTTTATCTCTCACTTAGTTGGCTGCCTCTTTTCCAATAAACTTTTCCTCTACTTAACTCCAAGAAACATATCTCCACCTTGTAATACTATGGACATCGATGTTATGTAAGACGGTTCTATCTCCAGATCACAAATCTAAGCACATTACTTTTTGACCGTAACACTGTAGTTCGACTATTCCCACTTCGAACTCATGAGAACCTCAGTCTATTGACCCCTCTATGTTAAGCAGTCCTTCAGCCTGTTAATTCCTTCCCTTCCTCCTTATCCAGTTTGCATGCCCTAATCCTCCATTTCAAAACCATTCTCAATGATACTCCAAACTCCTTTATGCCTTTGTAGTTTGTCATATCCAACCTGGGAGCAACCCTGCCATTGGGTTTTCTCTCTGATGATTAAGCATCTAATAATTGCTGGAGAAAAACACAGTGGAGCAAATCTTTATCACTACAAATCCATAATCACTAACTTCAAGTGAGCCCTCAACCTTGCCCATCAATCCCACCAGTTTCTCTTAATCAACTGGCCCTCTCAGTTCTCCATTTTCCTCAAAACTGTTATGATGCCTGTGCAATCTGCCCTTACTATATGACCAACCATCTTTCTTCTTTCCTTTACCCAGAAAATTGAAACTATATGAAAAAATTCCCTCAATTTTTAGTTACCAATTCTACAGTACAAACCTACCCCTTGTTCTCCGGGTACCGACCAGCGACCCCACAACCTTTATGTTTCAGCCTCACTGGTCTTCTTTTAGGTCCTCCAATGTCATGTCTGAAATGACCCTAATGATAAGAATCAATCAAGTTACTTGATAAATTTAAATTTTCTAGATAATATTTTAAGGGGAAGGATCTAGAAAGTGGCATACTTTTACAACAGCCTCAGGTCATTCTCACTATCATGAAAAACTGGGAAAAACACACCAGGATCTCTCCTTCCACAGAGCTTTTTAAATGCTATTCACAGTCCTTGGAAACCTCTTCTCCTTTGTCTCTCCCCCTCCCTCTGCCCACCACACTAGAGTGGCTCTTATTCATCTTCCAACTTTTTACTCAAGCATCACATCAACAGGAAAGCCTTTCTTTACAATGTCCACCCCACCACCATCAAGTTTTTAAAAAATTTCTTTGTCACATGGTCTTACTGGATCACATTCCTTCCCTTATGATACTCATCCCAACTTAATATCATGTACTCATTTTGTGATTATTTGGTCATTATCTCTCTCTCTACCAGACTGTGATGCCTGTTGTCACTTATCATTGTTTTCACACTATGTAGGCAGTGAAACAATTCCTCAATAATAATTGATATTTGAATGAATTAAGGTAGAATGAATAAATGAATTCACTGGCTCTTAAAATTGTCAAAAGATGATGGAGATAAACACATTATAACCTTGACAGAGTTATCTAGCCTCTACTTGGATATTTTTAGTGTGAGGCAGTCTGTTCCATTGTTGGATAGTGCTCGAAAATTCATTTTTCTATTAAATTCAAACCAGCTCCCTTGTAACTTCTCACCAATGCTTACAGTTCAGCCCTGTTGCAAATGTAATCAGTCTGTTTCCTCTTAATGATATTTCCTTCCAATATTTGAATAGTTTTAGCATGTGTCTCCTATGTCTTTTCTTGTCCAATATGAGTAAAACACATTTGCTTCAACAGTTATTGATTTGAGACAGTTCTCAGACTTAACCATCCCCTCTCCAGCTTGAGCATACGCTAATGGACACAGAAACAAGAGAGAAACAGCAAAGCCATGAAACCCTCACGTCTTCAGAACAGTAGCTTTAAGTCATTACTTTGACATGATGAGGCTGTTTCCTTTCTTCTACTGGTTACAGCTTAAATTATAAAGTCATTGAACCACCAAACTGTAATATCTCCAAGAAGAACTGAACCTACAAGGTGATGAGTCCACAGGACACGTGGGATTTATTGCAAGCACTTTCGTTGGAGTACTTTGTTGGCAAATGCCCAAGAAGGAGTACAGAGTGATCAGTAATAAGAAAGCCTCAGGGAGGTCATTGCCCCAAATGCCACCTGGGGAGAAGCTGAGCCAGGTTCCTTCACTAAAGGTAGGTTTTCTACATCTTTCCACTAGTACTTTCTGTATGTCATCTCTGGAGAAATTCCAGCTGTTTTAAATCTAAACTTATATCAAAGCTGTGATTTATAAAAATAGCAAAGGGGTTCTATTTATCTCTATTTACTAATCCTAGCCAGCAGCTAAAAAGAACTGAAGTTCAAATTCTATTATTCTCTCATAGCTGCCACCACCCAGGCCACAATGTCAAGTTGATACAATTACTTCTGGGATGAGTGAGGAGGCTGTCACATTGACCAAATGTTTCCAGTGCTCAGGAAGAGAAGACAGTTTGGCCTTCCAGATTAAGAGAATTACATGTCCCTTGAGTAGCTGAAAACCTTTCCAAAGGTCACTCTTACAGGCTGTCCCAAAACCAGAGGCAAAAGGATCATGTCATTGCTTGGCATTCGGCCCGGGAAGTTAAGTGCCACTTAAGAGAGACTGTTGAGAGCTACTTAAATAGTGTATTTGAAGACAGTGACACCACTAGAATATGGCAATAAATGGCAGCCTGCAATCTGGACATAACCAAACTACCCACTGGGTCAGGGCATTGCAGGACAATACTGACCATGTATTTCCTAAATGGGATAATCAGGGACAGAGCTGGGACACTGGCTATAGAAAAAGGGGAAGGAAAGGATTTATAAGAAAAAGAATCCACAACTAAGAAACTTCATACTGCCCCATAGCCTGTCTTCCTTCCTTCCTTCCTTCCTTCCTTCCTTCCTTCCTTCCTTCCTTCCTTCCTTCCTCCCTTCCTCTCTCTCTCTTTCTCTCTTTCTTTCTTCCTTTCTTCCTTCCTTCCTTTCTTTCTTTTTCTTCCTTTCCTTTTATCTATCCATCTGTCTAGGAAATTTTAAACATTTATATAATTAGAAAGTCAAAGCTATATAAAATCTATTCTCAAAGAGTTCTCACTTTTATCCTAATTCCATTCTTTTATGTCCACCCACCTCCCATAATTATTTTCTTTTGTTTTGCTTCTGGTTTATAATTCTTGGTGTGTGTGTGTGTGTGTGTGTGTGTGTGTATAAAAATTATGGTATATTCGCAATGTAGTACTATGTTGTTGTGAAAAAGAATGAGGAAGATCCCTGTGAACTGATATAGAGAAACCACTTCTATTTCTGCAGAGAAATCATTCTTTATCAGTCTATAACAGTTCACAGAAATCTTCCTTATTCTTTTTCACAGCTGCATAGTACTACATTGTGAATGTACCATAATTTATCCAACTAGTCTCTTAAGAATGGACATTCATGCTGCTTCCAATATTTTATTTATACAAGTGATGTCACCGTGACAAATCTTGGGAAGGTGTCTTTGCTTTTCATGCTTGTGGAGTATATCTTTTGGATAAAACTCACAGAGGAGGAAATGTTTTTTAAAAGGGCAAATGCATAGGACGTTGTGGTGTTAGGCATTGACAAATCATTCTCCACGTGGTTGTGCTGCTTTGCACTCAAGGAAGAAGATGGATTGAGTTGTGAAGTAGGGGGAAAGGGGTGAGGCAGGGAGGGAGAACTCTGTTCTAATGTCCCTACAAATCTCTTAACCTCTCAGCCCTACCCAGGCTTGCTCTCTGAGTAAGCCTCAATTGTTAAGAATGTTTTCCCCTAAATTTGCTGTTTTACATTCAGGAAGCCACTGATAGCTGGATCTGAAAAATTGGCGATTTGTCCTTGGTTCTAAACTCCCAAGATTATTCTCTCCAACTGCTGTCTCTTTCATTCTAGGCCAATACAGCGATTATAAAACCTCCTTACAGCCACCACCATCAGCAAAACCTATGTTTGGTGGCCCGTTACAATGCGCCAAACACTGTGCTAAGCTACTCTGTTTGCACTCCAGACTCCAATCTTTCACACCTTCACAAGGACTTTCTCAGTCCTCTCCTCTCTGTTCTATTACATCAGTTTTTATACCATCACCCTTCCTCCCCCACACTATACCCCACTGGTTGTTTACCATCAGCATACCTTCACCTTCAAAAGGAAAATAAACCCTCCTTAAGTTCTCATCTGTCTCAAGTTACTGCCTTTTTTTTTTTTTGGCTTTCTCCTTAGCCCAACTTTCCCAAAGTGTTGCCTCTAACTTCATCTCCCACTGCATTAACTCAATCCATTCCAAAATATCTCTCCTTCAATATTTCAATATTTTCTTGTTTAAAATGACAAGTGAACATCACATTGCCTATTCCAGTTGATATTCTAATCTTATCTCCATTATCCTTAACTTTCAACGCTGCTGGTCCCCCTCTTTCTTGACTTGGTTGACTCTGACATCACAGTGTCTTTTATCCTACTTCCCTCTTTGTTTGTGACAGCTTTTCCCATAGGAACTGCTCCCATGACTTCCGAATAGAGGAGCTCCCTAGGGCTCAAACCATTTTAGAACCAAAACCATTTTATTGCCTCTCCTTTCTCTAGTGACCTCATCTCTTCTTGTGGCCTTTTCTGGTGATGCCCCTGTTGATGGTTCTCCAGTCCAGCCCTCATCCCCGGGCTTTAGACCCGCCCACCCTACTCATGACTTTCATAGCTCCACGTTGTCACTTCACTGATATCGTAATATCCCATGGCCAAAATGGAACTCCTGATTCCCCCTCCTATGTCCTCAACACTGTAGGGCATTCTTAATTATGCCATTTTTTAAAATTCCTGCATATCGTTCATTAGCATCTTCTGATTGTTCTATCTTTAAAATGTTTCTCCAGGCAGTTACGTCTCCCCAGCTCCCGTGCCTCCCCTGTAGGCCATGACCTTTTACCTGAACAACTGCAACATGCTATTGACTGATCGTCCCTCTGTTGCTCCCGCCCCACAGTTCATGCTCCGCCAAGCAGCCAGAGATACTCTCAACATCAGTTAGGTCAAGTTACTGCTCATACCCCTCCATTACGATCAAGAAGTCTTCAGCAGCCCTTAATTAAATTCGGAATAACTAAACTTTAAAGGTCCTTGCTTGTCTGGCCTTTTAGCACTACTCCAAGGGTAATCTCAGCCTATCACTGTCAGCTACCTTGACTTTCTTTCTGTTATTCAGGTTCACTTAGGTCCTTCTCATCCACTCCACACTGTTAGCTTCTTTTGTATTTTACAATTCAGTGTAAATGTCACTCTTGTAAGGAAGGCTTCCCTGAGCTCCTTTTAAGGCACACAGCTCCAACCTTATTACTCCTTCATTTTCATGTTCATTTCATTCACAATGCTGTTTGCTAGGGCTTTCCGGCTGCCTACCTCCACTCTAGGAATATTTTCTGATGTATCCTCAGTATCTACCACTTTGCCTGAAAACTGGTAGGCACTGCATAATTCTTTTTGAATAAATATATAAATTAATGGATGAATGTAAACACCACAAGAGCAAAGGCCATTTTTTGCCTTTGTGCACCCCAGTGTCCTCATTGCTTGGCACAAAAGAGAAAATCAATAACTATGTGTTGAATCAATCATTTAACCCCATATCTTACAGTCAAGGAAGCTGAAGTTCAGCGAGTGTCAGCCACCTCCCCCGATCATGCAGCTAGTAAAGAGGCAGAGCCAGGACTTACACACAGGACTGACAACTCAATTCTTCAGGTATTAGCACTGGAGGGTTTGAAGATTATCTTACCTAATGGCTTGATTTTACAACGGAAGAAAATGATGCTTGGAATGACACCCAACTAATCTATGCTGACCTAGGTTGGAGGCCAGCTGTGTGGCTAGCCAGCTGGGTAAACGAAGTTAAATTACCCTCTGGTCCTCCATTTTCTTTTCCTACAGAAGGGGATAGAAGGGCTGGGTGGCCTTACTGAGCATTCCTGGGTTCAGCATTTCCCTAGCTCAGAACCTCTGACTCTTCCCCTGAGAGTCCGCTTCCCCCCCTCACCATATCTCTCTTATTTTAAGATTAGTGAGAACATTGTTGCATTAGTGAGGCTTTGTCCTGTACTCCAGTAAAAGCATTCAAAGGAAAAAAAGTTTTAATTTTGAAGCTTCCCAATCTTTATGTGCCTTAGGAAGAACAAGTGCCCTAAAGGAAAGATAACTCCAGGTCCTAGCCATAGTTGAAAAAATATGTCTATAATAGTCATTCAGAAGAAATATCATTATCAATCCCTGCAATGAGGCAACAAATTGGAAAAGAAAAGGGTAAAATACTGTTCATAGCAATAACTGACTAGAAAATTCTTCAGTGTGTATGCAAGAAAATGAATAACCCCACATTTCTGTGGTTTTGATTTTATTTTAACTACTAGTGAAGAGTGACTTTATACTGCAAGAAGACAAACCATTCTTATTTACACTCAAAATGTCAAACCCCATTTGCACTCAAAATGCCATCACCTTGCATAATTCTACCAACTTAACCTGTACAGAAAATAAAAGCTAAAAGCAGAACCTGTAGAGACCTGGAATATTAAATCCATTCTCTTTTTTTCTACCGCCTTGATCAAACACTCTGATTTGCAGCAACCATTCCAAGATAAAAGTGTCTTGAATTCTAAAATAGCTTAGCACCAAATGTGTCATAATTATCTGCAACTATATTTAGAATGATGAAATTTGCCATGAAATCTGAAATATGCTTCAAATGTCATTCTTATTTTTAATTAATATGCCAACCCACCTTTGCAATAATCAAGTTTCATAGTCTCCCACTGCTGGATCACTTGGATGCCGAGTGTGTGTGTGTGTGGGTGTGTTAATCTCACAATTACGACACGAAGCTTCCTTCATTATCCTATCGCAGATGCTTCTTTCTCCTGCAGATTGTTAAAGGAAATCTGGGTTCACCCTATCGGTACAGTTTATCGATAAAACTAAATGATGTGAAATGGAGTGTCTTGTCATACTGGTCACAAGTTAACAAAATCATTTTAACACCATCACATCTACCATTCTCATGATCTGATATTTGTTGTAAGAGGGCAAAATGTTACAGTGCTGTAGTCAACCCACTGCTTTTTACTTAAATTCGAGGGTAATAGAAATGGAAATCCCAGATTTAAAAGAAATACGTCTTTTATATTTTAAAGTGAACATGGGGTTTTAAAACACTGATCAAATATAAAACTCAGGTGTCTTCTGTGTTTTCCACTGAATTTTTAAATATTTAATATTAAATAGAAAAAAATTTTTAAATAGTCAAGTGGAGCCCCAAATTGCAACAACCCCATTACCTTCTCAAATTGCACTGTATAAAGAGAAAGCTTATCTGCTGATATTGCTTTCCTTACCTTTGCAGACTCATTTGGTGAAAAAGAGACAACAATTTGCTGTAAGTTTCACACACATGTGCATGAACTGAACTGGTGTCTTGAGAATTTTCTGCCATTGCAAATAGTAATATATCAGTCATATACCAGGTGAGATTGACATGAAAAACAAGAAAAGCATACAATTGAGAGTGTTTAGAAATTTTTTTAATTAACTTGACATATGTTACTTTCACCTATAAAAACTCAGGCTTGTATTTTGTATATTTCAGTTTACTGGTAATTGCTTTGTGTTGTGCTCTAAAAAGGTATTCCTCCACAGTTCAGAAATTCAAAAACAGGTCCTTCCCCAGTGATAGATTGAAAATCACGGTCATAAAGAAAACTCTTAGTTTACTTGTCACAAAAAGCCATGTCACTAGGAATAGAGCTTTAGTGTGTATGGGAAGCTGTTGCTATATGTTGTTAAGTCAATGACACTCACTTGGTTCTGCTCAGCCGGTCTGAGGTGGAACATGCAAACTTTGGCCTCAAGTCTCCCGAGACATCATGGCTTTGCCAAGAACAGACACTCCAGACAATCACTTGGTACCAGTTCTCAATATTATAGGAGTGGAAGGCACCATTCTGTTCACACAGGTCACTATTATACAGGCTTCAGACCTCTCCTTCGATGTGGTTCAGTACCTGTTCGTTCTTTATAACCTTTAAGAAGGAGACAACACAATATTCATTAGAAGAGTACAGCAGTGTTTAAAAGCACCTCATTGGGCAATTTATGCTTATAAATCTATTTGTCAGTCAACATACACCGCATTTCTTACAGGTGCCAGAGAAGACCCTGGGTGGGAGAACCTTGCCTTCACGGAGCACGCGGACTAGTGGAGAAGACAAGTGCTAGGCCACACAATGCAACGTAGCTGTGAGCACCAGGCCAACTCCTAGCAACACTGAGGCCTGGTTGTGAGCATCTGGCCAGTTTCTGGATTTCAGGGGCTGCTGCTTGTTCCTTTCTTGGAGGTTAAGAGGTGCAGAATCACAGTAAGGGAGCTCTGGACTCCTTTTAGGTTGCACCTGGAACTTCTGTTCCCAGTAGCCACTCCATGCACAGGCAGATTAGGAAGCTGCCCTCTAGGTTTTGTTTGGAGAGGGCTAAAAAAGGCTTTGGTAAAACCCCTTAATTTTTCTGCACCTGAAAAATGATGCCAGAAATGTCATTAATAGGGATCAAAGTCTCTCACTTCCTGATGAAAGAAATGTCATAAAATTCCAATTCTCTAAGGAAAGGTAACACATTATTTAGCTCCCAAGTAAACAATGGTGACCCACAAGACATGGTGTACGTGTATTTTGAGTATCACCCCAAAAGGAAGTAAAAAGAAATTTCATTCCTTTACTCAGCACAGAATTTATGGAGGAATCCTGAGTTCTTTCCCACACAAGCGATGACATAGTTCCCCTTGATGATTCCTTGGTCTCTCCCATCCGCCACAGAAGGGGCCACCAAGAAGTTAAAGACAGAACGGAAGAGCAATCCTGGGCAGAGATTAGTCTACCTGCAAACCAGGAGGCTGAGTTCCCACCTTAAGGAAATGTAGCGCCTGCCTGTATTACCCATAATGCAGAGCTGGCGGGAAATGCAATAGGCTTGCCAGACCCTGAATCTTTCTTCCACAAAGTTTGGGGGCCTGCACTCTACTTCTGTGCATACCACAAACCCAATGTTTTACTTCCACGAAGTACCTTGACTTTCCTTTCTGCTCTAGAGCATATCATCAAATCCATAGTAATTTCTCATCTGAATAGTCCTTTGTCCTCCATAGGGACACCAGGTCAGAACACAAGGGAAGGTACTGGAATAATTTGCTTTCTACTAGAAGGTTCTATTTCCCTCTGGCTACCTCTCATTATTCCCCTGCTCCTGGAACAGGTGTGAACTCCTCTTAGTCACATTTCTTCCCACTGCTCTATGAAGAAAAGATTGGGGTTGGAAGAGCCAAGCATGATTTATTTTCTTTTATTGCCAAAAAGATCTATTCATAGTGTGCGACTCATTTTATTCTCTTTAAGCTTTTTTTCTAATTAGTCCTCCCAAACTGGAATATAAATGAATTCATTCATTCATTGATTAATTCAATAACAAGCATTTATTGAGAACATACTATCAGCTAGGCACTCGGTGAAAGATAGTTTCTTGATAAATAAAGGGATGATGAAAGAGCCCAAGGGCCGTGGGTGTGGGAGACGACAAATAGAAGGTTTCACAGAGGGAGACAAAGGCAAAGAACTGAGAGCTTCATTTCTCTTCACTTCCCCAGTCATGCGGGGCCCCTATTAGGACCATCAGTTCCAGCATTTCCCGTTGCTGCATTGCAAGGCAATGAATGCAGAAGACTCTGGAAAAAGTTTTAATTCACGACCCTTAGGATATGAAGACCCTGGCTCCGGCTACTTCAGTAGTAACCTGGAAAATTTCGACATTCTTATATGAGAACACAAGACAGTTAATGTGCTGCTGTGGAAATAAAATCTAAACACCGAAAAATGTGGCTCTAAATAGTGTGGTCCAAAAAAAAAATCACTGAGGTTTGGAATGAAGTATGTTTGTTGTAGGATAAGAATAGGTATGTTAATCTCACATAATTTTATCCTTTGGGTTTCTCTGGCATTTTTTAAGTGAATTGATCTTATTTTCAAAAAACTTAATAAAATTTGAATTGGAGATAAGTGTAAAAAATCCATATTGCTTCCCCAGTCAATGTTCTGCTTCGTCTGCTTAAATTTTTACGGCAACGTGGAAAGGAAAATTCTAAAAAATTAAACAAAGAAAGTCTCTGCTAGTGATGAAAACTGATGTTAATAGGGGTATGTATTTTGAAGCACATTAACTTCTAACATGAATGAGATTTTTGTGGCTTACCCCCAGGTGAGAAAAACACCATTGTTTAAAAAAAAAAAAAAAGAGGATGGGGGGAGTTAGTAAAACATTAAGGAGGTTAAATATGTGTGTGTGTGTGTGTGTGTGTGTGTGTGTGTGTGTGTTTAGTGACAGAAGGAGATTTTGAAATAGAGAGTTCTTATGACTTTGATTAAATTTAGTTTTAAATCCTAGCTCTAGAAAGCATCTCTCTCCCTCCCTCTCTCTCTCTCACCTTTACACTGGATAATCAGCAACCTTTGAGGCAGCAAAAGACAATAGCTGGACCTGACTAATGATCACAAGGTCAGGACCTCTGGCAGACTAAAGATAATATCTTGACCTAAGTTACGTTTCAGTTCCTGAGCCCTAAGGTAGAACAACCCCCTGGCTACTTTCCCATGAGACCAGACAGAGGGACACTGAAACAGACGTTAGAGCTGTCCCCAAGACTTGAAGAAATGATTTATTACCCCTATCTCACCTCTGACCAATCAGCTTCCAGAACAACCTGAAACCCCTAACCTACGGTGTCTTGTGATTTTGCCCTACATATTCTGTAACCTACATACCTTCAGGGGGTTTGGACTTTCCAGCATTAGCTTCCTGTTCTCCTGAATTTTTGTTACAGAACAGAAAGAGTTCATCCACTCAGTACTACTAGCAGAGCTAAACACTACACACAGAGAATTGCAATGGAGAAAGAACAGTTATTTTATTATGAATGGCAGCACCCAAGAGATTGTGTGTGTGTGTGTGTGTGTGTGTGTGTGTGTGTGTGTGTGTGTGTGTGTGTATCTCCAGAGAGAGAGGGGGAGATGATTCCTAGAGCTAGGATTTAAAACTAAATTTAAAGTCATAAGGACCCTTGGTTTCAATTTGACTTTGGGGTGGCAAACACACAATGCAATACACAAATGATATACTATATAATTGCACACTTGAAACATATAATTTTATTAATCAATGTCACCCCAATAAATTTAATAAAATATTCAAAAATCGTTCAAGTTTTCCTAAAAATTATAATATACTTAGAAAAAAATGAAATTTGTACTATAAACTTTTGGGGGCTCAACTAACATGTTCTCATAATACATGTTTTTTTCAGTTTTATATTCTATATATTTTACAGTAGATCAAAGCATTTTAGATATCTGAGAGGAGAAGCCACAGAGAGCTACAGGAAGTAATCCCCAGCTATGTAAATCAGCTTCGATCTGCCTTTTGCATATATCTGCCACATTTTAGTCTTTCTATGTTTCTACTACTCATCTACTGTTGAAGAAAATTCCCACTGGTATCATACACAATGTCCACAGGTATTATAAATATCCTTTCATTTTTCTCTACTGAGGGATAAAGCATGGGGTCAATTCAAAGTCAATCTTAAATTTTTAAGGTAGGCAAGTATATAATTTGCATACAGATCAGCAAGCTGTCCTTTACTTAGGGAAAGATTTACAGATACTAAAATCAGGCCTAATCTATAAAACAAACAAGCAAAAAGCAAAAGCTAAGTAGAGAGAGAAAGAGAGAGACAGAGAGAACAGATTAAATTATAATATCTTTGAATATTTGTCACAAAAGTAACCTGTGTAAATTGCTTTTGGTTAAGATTCCAAAAGCCACAGTGCAAGCTAAATTGGTAACGCTGATCCAGGAGCGCTTATAAGTGGCTCCGAGGTGCTAGGCATCATTTAGTTGCCATTTAAATTACCACTATAAGAGGTAGGTTTCTGGTACTGACTAGTGATTGGTTTGAGGGATTTGGTGGTTGTATTTATATAAAACCTTCTTCTCAAATTATCTCTGGCTTAATCGTCCATGTTCGCAATTTGCTTTGGTCAAACAGAATTTATCTTTAAGTGTCATCTCCTGAAAGTCATTAATTTTCCTCTGCCCACCCAGAGGAAAAGTGTAGCATCCTAGAAAAACCTAGGACAGATGACTAGAACACAAGCTCGAGTCTTACTCCTGGCACTTAATCATGGAGATTACTTGCTCAGATATCCTAAGAGGGCCAGAAATCAGAAGTTCAGGGACAGAAAGAATCAAAGGGCAGAGGAGAAACAGCTACAAGGACAAACTCCACTCGGTAGAAAGTGAGCCAGTGGCTGAACCAATACTTGGGAGTTTGGGTGCCTGGTCAGACCCTGGAGACACCAGAACTGGCTGTTGCCCTCATCAGGACTCTCCCTACCTGCACCCCCACCTCCCTTGCACCACGTCACCACCTGAGCGTGGCCCTCTCACTCAGGTCAGGGACATTTCCTGGCCACTCACACTAGTCATGACTTAAACTCATTTTGCAGAAAGGATCAGCTATTCACATGTTTTAAGGCATCAGTGATAAATCACAATATAAAGGGTAAATTGAGAGTAGCAAAGCATTAGTCTTTAACAGCTACATAAAAATACTTCCCCCCTCCCACACACACACAGTTTTTGGTAATTACAAAAAAATTACAGATTTACAATTACAAAACAAAATCACACAATTTCAAAAAAAATACAGAAAAAAGAAGAAAAAGAGCCCTGACAGTTTGGGTTTATATGATTAAGAAAGGAGAGGGGTGGAGGGTTTTTTCCTCCAAAATATCCTCCAAACTTTATCTGGGGCAGTGTTTCCCAAATGTGTTCTGGAAGTGCTGTTTTCCTTGAACTATGAGTAGGTATTTCACAGACATACACACTGACACAAAGTCTGAAACGCTAGGGGAAATAGAATGCAGAATTTCCCTGAGCCATCGATATGCTTATGTGAATTTTGGAGCTCTAAAATATGAATAGTATAGTATATACATCATTTTTCAAACCTATTTGTCCACACACACAAAAAATTGTAAGGCCTATGTTTGTGTATGAGCCTTTTTTTCTCTTCGGTCACATCAACTCAATCATGAGATAATTAAATACAATTATGTTTTCAAGGTCACACCTTTAATTTTTCAAGACCCTTCCTTAACACTGTATCACTTGCTTTTCCATTCCTACCTCTTTTCCATCTTCCTCCTATTCCCACCCCTGACTCATTGGAGCTGGCTCACTCTAACTCAGCCTTCAAGGTTTCGTTCAGGCATTATTTTTTTCCAGAAGTGTTCCTTGGCTTCTCACGGCTTCCACCCTGTAGTACCAATTGCTGGGTGGCTCTTAACAACAGACATTCATTGTCTCATAGTTCTGGAGACCAGAAATCTGAAATCAAGGGGTTGGTAGGGTCCCACTGCCTCTGAAGGCTCCAGGGGAGAGTCCTTCCTTGCCTCTTCCAGCTTCTGGGGGCTTTAGGCATTCCGTGGCTTTTGGCAACAAAACTCTAACCTCTGCCTCCATTTTCACATGGGCTTCTCCCCTGTATCTATGTCTTCTCTTCTGTCTATTGTAGAGATACTGTCATTGGATTAAGACCCACTGTAACCCAGGATGTTCTCATTTTGATATCCTTAATTTAGTTGCATTGGTGAAGATTCTTTTTTCAAATAAGGTCACATTTACATATTCTGGGTGAATGTGCCTTTGGGGGAGTCGCCATCCAGCCCACTGCACACGCCCAGGCTAAGCTCGGGACCTGTCACTATCCCTCACCCTTCTCAGTACCGTCAGCATGTCTTTATCGTAACATTTGCCCCGCTATGTTATAACGATGATGCCGTGCCTCTCATCCCAGCACCGCCTTATTGGTCTTTGAATTTCCATCACGTGGTGCATAATGGAGTTTCCACATACATCTGAGTGAACAAATGATTGATCCTTCCCCCGAGCTGCATCTTGTACTCTTACAGCTGTTGCTATGTATCCAACTTCCTCTTCCTACGTGGCCATTACGTGAACTCAAAGACCTCTAAATCACAATTATTCTCAGATCATTACCCTTTTAAAAGTTTGCAAGGCATTGACTCATAATTCTGACATTTGGTGAACAACGTTTGCCCTGTTACAAAAAGGTTGGCATTGATTCACAGGCATTGCTTTGGTCGCCGGCATTACTGTTTTTGTTAATGTGCTCTGAAAGGGCAATGAAATGCCTTGAAGAGTGTACTGTTGTCCAAAGAACCGATTCAACTACTACTTCACTGTTCACCTACCGTGATTACCATCCACCATGGCGTGAGATCCCATGCAGGTTTGAAAGGTTGGTGTCTGTCTTGTTTTGAAGTGACCAGGGTCCTCTCCGTGTGTCTTCTCCTATGTACTGGTTTCAAAACAGCAGCTCCCACTAGGTTATCTCTCACTGGAAATATAGACATTTATGAAAACTGTCCTTTGTTCTTCAGATGATTATCAATTTGAGGTGAACAGAAATATAAGCAAATCACCCTGGTGCCTTAAGGATGGGACAGGTGCCATGTGTGCAGTGTAGATTGCTGGATCACAAGCAGAAGTTCTAAAGCTGTCCAGAGCATCGGAGCCTTTGAGACTCTGACGCAATTCAAACACCTTAGTGTGATTTACAAGGGTCTTCTTTTTCTTATCTTGTCAGCCTTCTTTCTCCTCCTCCAAGAACATGCTTTAGCCATACTGCCCTCATTGTCGGTTCCCAATGTGCTGTGTTCTCTCTCTCCTCTCGGCCTCTGAGCCCACTGTGAAACCTTCCAATCCCATCATGCGCTGCTCCTCTCTGCTCCCCTGCTCCCCTCTCCTGCCCATACTATGGGGGTGTCATCCGGTTTATTTCTCCTTTGAGTATCAACAGAGATGTCACCTTCCCTACAAAGCCTTCCCTGAACTCCCCAAATCAGAAGTGTCCTTCCTGAATATGCTCTTAAAACTCTTATATGTGAAAGTTCAAGGCTGGTGCAGTTGTCTGAGAAACCTGAGAGCACGGCAACATTTTACTCATCCTCTTATCCCTAGAGCTAAGCCCCTGGTACAGAGGAGACATTCAATACAGACTTGCAGAAGAAGAAAGGAAGGAAGGAAGGAAGGAAGGAAGGAAGGAAGGAAGGAAGAAAGGAAGGAAGGAAGGAAGGTTAGGTCAGTCTTCCAGAACTAGCCAAGTACCTGCCTATCTCCCTTGGGCGATGACCAAATCTGAGCTCACATGCCGAGTGACAGATCTGTTAGAAATGCCTCCAGCAACACGCAGCAGAATGCACCCACTCATCTGCTTCTGTAGGCCTTTAACCATGAGGAAAGATATTCTATTTTCTGACTTTGCTGCTTGTTGCATTTTAATGAAAATAAAAATATCACTTTCTTTTCTCACGTTAACACAGACTGAGAGGATGCTCCTGGATAGGCAGAGTTGCCAAACTTTCTTTCCTTCTTTTTTTCTTTGCCTCCTATACCTCATTTAGATTCCATTGCTTGTTGCATCAGAATAAATCATCAGAGCCTGTAAAAATTTAAGCAGTCACTAGTTTTCCTGGCTTTTTTCTATTGACTGGATAGACTTTCTGTAAACATGTACTCATGTGGAAAAGGCTGCCTCAAGATGAGTTCTAAATGCCCACAGAATGTGGTTATGCCTCCTAAATGGTGTCTTCCAGAACTGAGTGCCATCTATTGGGGTTTTTGTTTTGTTTTGTTTTGTTTTGTTTTTGCCCTCTAGTAGGTAGTAATCTGGGCTGTACCCTGTTCTAGAAGAAGTAGAATGAGACATCTATTAATTTTTCTTCATGATCCATCATTTTTAAGACCTAAAACTTAGATAATCACCCTGTTCTTTGACCCTCTGAGGATTAGACAGTATCCTTAGCTAGTTTCTTTTGTTTCATAATCAGACTAGTTTTTCACACCCTGGGCCATAAATTAAACTATCATAGATTTTTAAAATAAATTCTGGGCTTATTTTTTAAGGCCTTATTTCTAAGACCCATATTAGAGTCACAGAAAAATTGAGGAAGTAAAGAGATTTCCCATATATTCCCCACCCCCTCATGCACAGCTTCTGTCACCATCAATATCACCTATCACAGTGGTCCATTTATTAAAATTAACGAACCTCACTGACACATCATAATCACTCAAAGTCCATAGTTTACATTAGTGTTCACTTTTAGTGGTGCACATTCTGTGGCTTTGGACAAATGTATAATGACATGTGCCCATTACTATAATATCATACAGAGCAGTTTCACTGCCCTAAAAATCCTCTGGGCTCTTCTTATTTGGCCACCCCTTCTAATGCCCCCACCTAACCCTTGGTAACCACTGATCTTTTCATTGTCTCCATTATTTTGCCTTTTCCAGAAGATCATATAGTTGGAATCATAGAGTATGCAGCCTTTTCAGTTTGGCTGTTTTCACTTAGTAACATGGATTTAAGTCTCTCCCATGTCTTCATGTCTTGATAGTTCATTTCTTCATTCTCTCTTTTTTTCTTTTTTGCTCATTTCTTCTTAATGCTGAATAATATTCCCTTGTCTGAATATATCACAGTTTATTTTATTCATTCATCTACTGAAGAGCATCTTGGTTGCTTCTAAGTTTTGGCAATTATGAATAACGACGCTATAAACAATGGTATGCAGGTTTTTGTGTGAACGAAATGTCTCAACTTTTTTGGGTGAATAAAAAGTGTGATTGCTGCATCACATGGTAAGGGTATATTCAGTTTTGTAAGAAACCATCAGCTGTCTTCCAAAGGGGCTGTGCCATTTTGCATTCCCAGCAGCAATGGATAAGAGTTCCTATTGTCACACGTTCTCGCCAGCACGTGGTGTTGTCCTTGTTCCAGATTTTGACCTTTCTCATAGGTGTGTAGTGATATCTCATTGTTTTAATTTGTGGTTTCCTGAAGGCATATGATATTACCACAAATTTTTCAAGGAAGATAAGAGCTGTCCTGCCCCCAAACCCTACATGAAAACTCCAGAAGGAAGGTTGCTTCTTCAGTTCTCAGTTACCTGCCCTAAGATAGGAGAATGGGGATAATAGGGATTTTTAGAAATGTTTTTTTCAACTTCATATCTCATTTAATAATTCCCCCAGGAGCAAAATACCCACTGACAATTGTGATAAAGATTAGAAAGGTGATTCCTTAACATTAATTAAAAATTTTTGTTTTAAAATATAAACTTGAAAAAGAAATATTTTGGTATGAGAGAGAATGACTACAAAACAAGGTAATTACCCTCTTTATTGCCATCTCTGGATAGCTGCCCAGAGAGGAAACATTCCATGGGGCAATGCTTCGAATCAATTTATAGTCCTGGTGGTCTGGATGGCACAATAGATTTCCTACATGCTACTCGATCTGTGAAAGCCAGATGGTCTTAATTTAATGCCAGACTTTACTGAAAATCATTCTAATAGACTAACTCCTGTGATCTCAAGTGAAATGAATTTAGAAGTCATAGATAAAATGATTTGTAAAGGACTATGATAATTAAACATCTAATGAAAATGCAATACGACCTACCGTTTTCTGTAGAATGTGGAAGAAAGCTGCATTTATCACTAGATCTTTCAGTAAATAGCACTTTGGGCACTGCTCTTAATTTTGGACATCCTTATCAGGCATCGTGGAAACCTGTAACTATAATAAATAGAATCTGCATCTGCAGAGATGTGTTTCCAAGCTGTTATGATTCATTTAACTTAAGATAGGTAAGTTTAGACCACTTAATTTTACTTAGTATTCTTCACTAAATTCTTACCAACTAGCCATTTTAAATATGGAACTTGCTTTCTACAAAGACAAGTAGTCCACTCCCTCCAGTAGGTTTCCTTTTGGGAGATAAGATCACTTCAATTGGATATTACCAGATAGTCTTAGCCTTGTCCCACTGCCATTTCCTCAATGCTGTCAGTCTTCACACGATTAGAGGGAATTGCTCTGAGCATACGAGAGATGGACCAATGGAGAGGTGACCTCACTAGCGAGGGTTCTTTAGAATACAATATTGGATATGTTCACAGGCCAGGTACAAATTTTTATCCTTACCAGGGATTTGCTAACAAACGGAAAATAATCTTAAAAAGAGATAATTCACAACATTGACCATATTACTCTAAACAGGGGGAGAAAAGAATTCCACATTCTGTCATGGATAAAAATGAGAGTACTGAAATTTTCAAGATAGAATGCCGAACCCTCCACCTAAGAACCGGGCTTTCTCCTGGGAACTGACAATTCCTAACTAAAAAGGGAAAGTTATTAACACCCCTTAGCCATAGTTAATAATAATAGACCAGGAGCCAGACCAAAGCCACATAGATTTCATTCCTACCTTCCACTAGACACACAGCAATTTAAGAAAAAAGCTCACCTTACTTTGACTCTGCTTGCAGAGTTGCAGCCTCGTGGATTTAGCCAGTCCATCGTAAGCTGGCAGGAACCAACCGTCAGAAGGTTACCAAATAAATAACACAGAAGTTACTTTCAAGGAGTTTAAATACTTGTTGACAGGTCGCAGGGATATAGTTATAGCTATAGTTATAGATATGAGAATCTTGCTATATCACCCATTATTAAGGGTCTTATATATGCCAGTCACTTAAAGTTGCTGCAGACGTAGATATTCTTCCTGCTCTCAATAAACTGATAAACCAATGGGGAATAAAGAGACAAAAACAAATAATTATAGTAGAATGTGACAAATGGTGCAATAGAAGCAAATTTCAATGTCTACAAGGTCCCAGAGGAAGCAAAGTTAAAGCTTCCCTCTTAAGGAAGGAAGACATTTACCACCAGGTTAAAATTCCCCAGACCACACATATCAACAGCAACACAGACACACAAAGCCTTGCAACACAAAGTGTGGTGCCCAGGCCAGCAGCACCGGAGTCACCACAAGCATGTCAGAAATATTCCTCTCCTCAAGCCCCGCTTATTGACGAAGCATGCATTTTAATAAGATCCCCAACATTAATGAATGCCCAGTAATTTTGAGAAGCACTCTTCTAGGACAGTCTCCCCACATTCAGCGTGCTTCAGAATCACCTGTCAAAATGCAGATTGCCTTGTGCCAGCCCCAATGTTTCTCATGCAGTCAGTTTGAGCAGGGCTCTAGAATTTGCATCCTTAAGTGCCCAGGTGATGTGGATTCTGCTTGTGTGGGGATCTTTTAGAGAATCACAGATGTAAATCATGTTCAGGCACCAGAGTCCAGAGAGAGTATGAAGACTACTCATGACCAGGCTCAGAAATGTCTCACTGAGGCAATTAAGAATACCTCCATGAGACCTTGATATCTTGCACATCCAGGGGCAAACCTGCTCTCATTAGTGGATGAAGCTTCCATCCTGAGTGCCGGGCCCTGATTATAAGATGTGTAAAGGGAAAGGACCCTATCTCTTTGGCTTTGCATTTTATCCCCAGTCCCTAAAAGAGTAGGTGTCCAATAGAATCATGCTTTCTTTTTCCATTAGGTAAGCATGGAAGCTCCTGTTCTTGGACAGACTGCCCATCCTTGTCTTCACCACTGGTCGGAAGAATAGACTCTGAGTCTCCTGGAATAGAGCACATGCTCCAGCGCAGCTTGCCAGAAAAACTGTGCCGTGAGAGGACATTGAAAACATTTGGAGCTCTTAAGAAAATAACTCTAGGTTTCCCACTGGGCTGTTGCTTCATGTGAGTATACATCTATCACACATCAGAGAAAGAATGCTATGAGTTAATCATGAAAAACCATCTCAAATGCTTTATAGTATGGACAACAGCCTAGGTCAAACCATATTGACCCATATCCATGGGGTTGTTCAGAGTAAACAAATAGCCAAGGATCAGATATCCCAGCATGCTCGTGGCCCCTCAGAAGTTCTCGTAGCTGAAAATGTTTCATACATGTTTAATTTAACTTGAATTTTCAGGTCAACCACATTGTCTAGTGGCAGATTACAATGGTCTATGTACATAGAGAGAAGCAAGGGGAGCTTTTCCCACATCCCTCACAGATTAAAGTCATGCCCTTTCAAGAGTAAAGCACCCTATGTTAGTTTCTGCTCTACTGAATATTTCATGAAGGATACAAGTCACGAATCCTTGAAGATGCCATTACCCCACTGATGCTTCTTCACTGATCCTACTTATCTTGATTTTTTTTTCTCCATTTCTGACACCTCTTCTAATCCACAAAAGCTCTAGGAAGCAGAAGGCTGGGTTGGAAGGCTTCTGCCTGGCATTCTGGATGTGTGTACTTTATTATTCAACAATTCCAACCACTCATATATAATATAATATGATTTATGGCATTTTAAGTGATAGTTCTTAAATATGCATTTACCTCAGTGGTTTAAAAATAGGTAAAAATAAGAACAAGAGAACAGTATCCTTTCTCACATGAAGTAATCCCTTACTCTAAATACACTAAGTATTTCCATATGCCCTGAAGATAGAGTCCTTCTCCCTCATTTTGCTGAAATGCAAAGCTGTTTTTTTTTAACTTCTCAAAATATTCCAGAGTTGTCAGTGATAGTGCTAAAGATCTAAAAGCTTAAGTAAAGTAGTGAGGGAGCTGTGAACTCTGTTGACACGTATTTATTCAAAATAATTGGAAAAATCAACTGACTTTTACTCACATATCAAGCCTTCCGAATCTTCATCTCTGAAGGAGATGCTGTGTCTTAAACAATGTTCTGGAGGGGAAAAGAAAAACTAAAGTTTCTGCAGCTACAACTCTAGATGGTACTGTTGACAGAGCATGTCACTACTGACTTCCTTTAATATTAGTAGGGAAATAAGTGTGATAAGTGAGGGGGCTTGTATATGGCATGCTCATGGTGGCCATTACAAATGTATGACACTCAAGCAATATGGGCTTTTGTGCAAAGTACAAGTTAGGAACCAACATTTCTTTTTTTTTCCCTAAAGGAAGAAAGCAGGGGAAGAA
Organism: Mormoops blainvillei; assembly: GCA_004026545.1. NCBI lineage: Eukaryota > Metazoa > Chordata > Mammalia > Chiroptera > Mormoopidae > Mormoops > Mormoops blainvillei. The sequence goes on from PVJD01001150.1 coordinate 203,272, forward strand.
GAGAGTTTTTATATTACCCATATAATTACCTAAATTTCTCCCTTCATTTTGCCTTGGCAGAATAGCTAGGTAGGACTGGGGGAAAGAAAAGGGGCCTTAAAGGTTTAATTAGTATCATATTGCCAGAAGTGGCTGCTAGTTGTCAAATGTTACTGTACTTTCCTTCTCCCCAGGAAATTTTCTTTTCAACCACTGCTAATTGCCAAGATAAGTTTTCTCTAATGACATACCTTTGTCTTTCACCTACTCAACAGGGTGAAGAAGATAAGGAGACCCACTGAAAACAAGTGAGAAACTGTACACTGAAGTTTGGTGATATATAATAAATTACTGTCATTGCAATTCTCCCATGACCTTTGTGGTACATTTACATGCAAAGAATAATTAACAAAAATATCTCAGAGAAATTGCCTGAACTTCTTGTCCTATATACATAGAAATTTTATTATGATATGATTAGGGGTGGGAGAAAGTGGGGAAGAGCAAAAGATGGCTCTTTTCCAGAAAATCTCCTTATAATAAAGTTCATTTGACAATTCAGCAAATAATCACTTTACTCAGATCCAAAAAGAACCTAGATTATGGTGAATTCTGTTCCATGGGTAGAGTAGTAGAATGCGTTTTCAGAGTAGACTCTTTTTGCACAAATCTAAGGACCTATTCCAGGAAGGTCCTAAGCAAATTCAAATCTTTCTTGGCTCTTTTGTCTTCAAAACTTTTCCTAGGAACTGCATATTTTCACTGACTACCAAATTTTGTGGTGTATAATGCATATTTTTTTGCCCAAATTTTTGAGGGAAAAAGAAAAATGTGCATTATACATGAGCAGTGCTTATTTGTTACCAGTATATAAAATTTCTTGTACCTTGTATCTGTTCTTGTGTTTTGTAATTATTTGTTACAGAAAATTTTTCGTATCATAATATGTTCAAAACTAAACGCTAACATTCTTCTATAATACCAAAAACAAGCATCTACATATAAATAAATTAAACACTGAATTAAAAAATTAAAAGGAAAGATTTTTTTTCCTGAAAATTTGTGCCCAAAACATGGGTGTGCATTATACACGGCAAAATATGCTATATTGCCTATTTGGCCTCCTGCCTTTAGTTATATAAAAAGTGTTTAAATTCCTGCAGACCCAGGAGTTTAGTCTGCAGCCTTTATATGCCTCCCGATGGTCCAATGGGGGTAGAAGGAGAAACCAGAGGCTTTAGAATGATTGGGAACCATCTGCGAAGCACGGGCTGAAGTTTGCCAGAGATGACCCTGGATCCGCACCCTTTTTCAAGGCGAAAGTAAGTAATAGATGGAGTGTGGAGAGCGATGGGCCCTACCCTTCCATCCCAAACTTGGTCTAATCTCAGATGTCATTTTATTCCCAGGGGAGCCATAGTGCTACAGCCAGAAGAGCAAAAAACTATGACTTTCAAGTCCTTCTTCCATTTAGCTTGATGGCCTGTTGCACCATTGAGGAGCACGGTCTGCATCTAGAAAAGGAAATTAACATTCCCTAACTGGGTAGCCGTAGAGTTCGAAATTCCTTATGATGTGAATGTGCCATCATCCATGGTGCTATCAGTGCACTGAAGTAAACTTTTGGGATGCAGAGATTTGCAAAGATTTCCTTTTTGCGCTGAGACTTTCCTCAGAGAAAATAAACATAAATAATAAATACATTGCGTTCAGTGGCAATAAAGCAGGCCTTCAATAAAATCACCTTTTATTGCTGCAGAAGCTATTCTGGGCTAACTTTGTTCTAAAAAACTACAACCTACAAACACAAAAATTCATAAAGGAAAAAAACCAACTCTGAGTCCTACTTCTTTTGAAATCTAAAAGGCCTATGAAAATTTAAGGCAGTGAATTACAGCATATAAGGGTTCTCAAAGCACTCAGGGGCCCAGGTACTCTCTTTGGACTTTATGCTTTGCACATTAATTACACACAAAAAATATGATATTGCACACCACAGTAACAGTGAGTGTTCTGGAGATGTCTCTGATGTGTGAAGAAGAAAAATGACCACTGATACGGATTTCATCTGTACATTTCCTCTCATGTAACATACTTCCTGAGTGGGCCTTGCAGTGTCCACTGGTGTCAGTTTACATCTTATTTATGCCCTATAAGAAAGGGAATTCAGGTAAGATGGTGTGCGTGTTCAGGAAAATGACAAAACTATCAGCTTTATACAAGAATTCCTGCAATCCAAGGAGTATATATCAAGGCATTTAGCCCCTGTGAATTACAGGGCCAAGGCTTCTGTGTGGTCTTTGATTTGTATGGGGTTTGTTCATAAATCCTAAGTTGTTTGCGTGTGCAGAGGGGAGGAGATGAATAAGGTAGTAGAGCTGTATGGGAAAATCCTTACTCTTGGCAAAAACTAGCCTATTTATGGGACAATCTTAAAGGGTGAGGTAATTTTCATTCTGACCTTTAATGACACAAGAAAAACAATCAATGTAGACGGTTTTTCATGGAGAACAGTGTAGATTTTTTTCACTTTGGTATCAATTTGGAGTTGTGTTTGCCCCCTCTCTTAAGAGAATGAGCTTCTAGTTTCACATTTCAACCATGTTCTGACCCACTCCCTCTATTCCTTTTAACAGAGGATGTCTTTAAAATGTGCATTGAGATCTTTGCAATGAAAACATAGTCTAGTCCTTTGGGAGCAAAGGTTACCCAGGTCAGAACATAGTGCATCCCTTTCTAAAGACAGCAGAAAGCTAAGGGAACTGTTTTCTCCCTGATCCAACTTAGTACTCTCAGGATCTGGCTTAGGTGTTTGGCGCGGGGTGGGGGATGGAAGCTGAATTTTGTTAGCTGGAAGGTTAGTTTTTTATTTGTTTCATATATTTGTGGTTATTTCTAAAATTAATTATACTTCCACTTAGCAATGAAGTAAAAGTAAATAACGTGCTCAGATAACACTGTAATCAGCCAAATTAACCCAACGACTTCAGAACACTTGATTGCCATTGCTGGTGGGGCTGCAGGGAAAATGGTAGGCTCATTCGTTGCCACAGCGGCGGCAGTTGCGCAGTCTGCCATTTCTGCGTCTTTGCCCACTCCTAGAAATTTATCCTGTGGAAGTAATTTAAATTGAGGCATAAAGCTACAAGCATTAAACTATTTATTGCCATATTACCTATAATGTTAGGAGAATTTAAATACCTTGTGAATCTAACAATAGCAGAATAGTTAAATCAATTTAGTAGTTAACTGCATAGAATATTATAAAGTCATTAAAAATAATTATTAATAATATATAACAGCATAGAAAATATTTATGATATACTGCTAATTGAAAAAGCAGAATATAAAGTTACTATAATTACAACTATACTTACAACTACATAAAATATGTATGTGTTTAAGACTAAGAGAGGACATAGAAAAGTGATAAAAATGTTTTGTAGTTTTTGAATTAAAGGTAAAATTTTTGACCCTGTGTTTACTTTAGTCCCTTTAAAATAATTAATTTGGCGGGGTAGGGAAGAGATCTGAGTCAGCTAAATGAAGCTTGGATAAAATCAAGCAGCTGCTTGACCTAAAGAAATATTTTACCTCTCTCTTTTTAACTTTTCAGCTTCTGGGGCAAGACTATCTGCATTTAAAACTCAACTCTACCTGTTTAGGGTGAGTTATTAAGTAGGTCATTTAACTTATTGGATCATTAGATTCCCATCTTAAAACGGAGATGATAATTATACCTATCTTATAAAATTACTGTGAGGGTTAATAATTTTATACAACTAAATAACCTGATACTTGGTATCAGTTCAATGGTAACTGTTCAATACAGGTTAACTATTATTATAATTTCAATAGAGCTTGAACGCCTTTGGGATCTCAGGACTAAAGTCACTATAGGAAAATACTTAATTAAATTAAACTACAAATGCCCCTTCATCTACAGTGGTGGGATTCAGTAGAAAGTGGAGGATAATTAAATGGAGGTCTCATTTGTAAAATGTCAGCAGTTTCTTACATATTTTTAACCGAGTATTCTGTTGATGGGCCAAAATAGTCAAGAAAACTTTTTGCAAGACTAATTTAACCACAAGCATGATCTATGACGAGATAAACAAAAACAGAAATCTCTTTATATTCCATCTGGGAATTGCTAAATAAAATTACAGATGCAAATTATGCTCAAAGTCTGAAAACACACCGATCCAGTCTGGTTTGTCTTATTGCACTGCCTCTCTCTCCTCAAATCACCATAATGTGTGGCCTTTCTTGATGACATTGATTGACCTCACTTTATAATGTAGAGCTCTTGTTGATAGAAACAGATTCCCATCAGACATTTATCATCAAAGCAACTGGACAGTGTTGCAGAATTAAATACCACAGATTGTTCTTTCTCAGCAATTTACAACCTGGTACTTTCCAGTAGTTTCCACCACCAGATGGGTGTTTTATGTCTTCCTGGATTTGTACGACACAATGCTTAGGTCTGGGCGGATCATGTCACATATCCCTGTCTCCAAAGAGGTTTCACACAATTAGTCATTTCTTTTGGCCTGAAAGAGTATGACAGTACATGCTTAGGTCATAACCTCTTTCACTAATTCACTTCACAGAAATCTTTAGTGAACAGATGTGTGTGAGGAGGGAGGTGAGGGGGGGATGACACTGATATATAAGCAATTACATATGTCTATATACCATTTTTTACCTCTTAGATTGGCAAAAATTTTAAATGTTTGGTGACATGCTCTGTTGGCAAAGTTATAGTGAAAGCGGGCACATATATTTCTGGTGTGAATATAAATTTGCACAACCCATATGGATGGCTTTGGCAATAACCACAAAAAATTATAAATGAATGTAACCTTTCAGTCAGCAATTTCATTTATGGGAATTTATTCTACAAGGAAACTTGCCTCCTTGTGACATGATGTATATGCAAAGTTATTCATTGTGGCATTATTTATAATATAAAAGATGGGGAAAAACCAAATGTCCATCAATACTATGAAGATTTGTAAAAAAAAAAAAAAAGAATAAGGACACAAATAATAAGGAAAGATTTCTAAAATGTATTATTAAGTAAGAAAGCAGCATGCAAAACAATAAATATGACATTCTATAAAAGGAGGGGAACATAAGGAAATACCTTTGAATTTTCTTATTTTTACCTTAAAAACTCTGGCAAAAAAAGTTAAGGGCCTAATTTAAAAATTCTTGTTTGCAGTGGCAAAGACTGGGGGCATAATTGAATAGGTGAAGGATTGGGATGGGTGGGAGAATGATATAAATGGATTAGTGCTTAAAAATTTTTAATAGCACTGCTTAGAAAAAATATATATATATTTATATGTTTATATATGGAACTAGAATTTACTCTTAAGTTATCTAATGTCCCCCCTGAAAGTATCTTAAGCCACTATTCATTTGTGCCTTTGATCATTTTTATGAGCTCAAGATTTCATCCCTTCACTAGTTTCCTCGGACATTCCTATTGTCTGTCTTGCATTGTGACTGATGCATAAAATGGACCAGGAAATAACTGATATTCCCTTTCTAGACCCAGATCACACTCAGACACTGGATCCTAGTACCCACCAAACCTCACTTGGTCCCTGGCTCCATCTCCATACCTAAGCTTGCTCTATCAGGATGTCCATCTTCCCCCTAACTTGACCCACACCGTGAATTGCCAATTCACCAGACTGTCATCTGCGCCCCCACCCTTGATTACACCTTGGAGAGATTCCACTTCAACTTAGACTAGATTCTCATCCTACTGAGAGGTCCGAGGCACCCCTCTGTAGCTAGGCCCAGGTGCCTGGCCTCTTCTGTCCCTGCATTCTCAGGTACAGGCCACTCAGTCTTCCCCTGGAGGTGGCACCCACCCCTTTCTCCCGCCGCTCCCTCCTGCAGGAGCCCATTTCCCTCCACTCACCAGAGGCTCTCCCAGCGGAGCTGCCAGAAGCAGCCTGTGGCTTGCTGCCTGCTCTACGTTGGCCTCCAGGGGGCCTTGCCAGGAGCCTCTGGATGCCGTCTCCATCTTTGGGGTGTGTGCCTGTCAACTAGAAAGTTCTCCTCCAAGCCCTCCTGAGAAGAACATTTTGCTGAAAGAAATGTTTTCATCCAGTTTCAGCCAACTCCATTAATTTTCACAAGGGCAAATCCTCTGATGAGGACAGTTTCTGCTTTTTGTAATCAAGGATGTTTATCCTTCCGCGTTACATGTATCTCTTCTAATGGGAAGTGTGTTGATTTGGGTTAAAGTTTGGGTTATCCCTGGAGCTCGGGTCTTGAGAAGGAAGGGGCAGTTCTGCTTTACCTGAGTGCCTGCTCTGATTTCCAAAGCATGGCCAGGTGCACGGAGGGAGGTTGAGAGGCTTTGCACACCCACCACTGAACTGAAAGTATATAAACCTACACTCATCGGCAACAACTTGATATAGGGTCATGATCTTCCCTTTGAATATGAAAACTGACTGCAGTTCCAAATCTGTCTTCTATGAATTATATCCTTGAGGCATAATCTACTATTTCAAACCTACAATTTACTCTTTTATATCAATTTATTTGAAGTGAAGCAAGACACCTTAATGAAAATACTTAGGGATACTCATGATTTTGACACAAGCTGAGTTCAGAATGCTCCTAGGTTTATAATCTCCCAAAATTTATGTAGCCATCCACAAACAATTCATCAGAATATTTTTATTTTCTGACTAGATTTCATGGAGTCTTTCCAAAGCATTCAATGGTGTTTTAAAAGGAATAATAACTTTTTTAAACTTACATTTCATTGATTTTTTAAATATTTAATTAAAGCCCTAATTACATAAGTACGACTGGCATAAATATTTAATCAAATTAAGTCATTCGTTAAGTACAACTGCCATGTGAAGTTTAAGAACAAAGTGAACTGACTTTGATAAGCATGTGATTTAACTGGTTGGAATAGAAGTACCCAGGCTCCCGGAGGCTAGCCAAGTAAATGTGAACCCTCAGCACTGCACTGACACCAGTCAGTGTGTCCTATGCAGATAAGGGAGAACATCATTTGATTTGGGTGTATGGTTAAGGGGAAACTGGTTTTGAAATAGTTGCATTTCAAAGGAATGCCCTCAAGAGGTTCTCCTTCCTTAGTATCTTTATACAAAATTCAAGAGGACTAACAAAGCCCCCATTTATTCACTGTCCTTTCGGATGTCATTTTCTTGGTAAGGCTTTCCCCTTCCTCCAGGTGTGGAATTGGTCTCTCTCCCTGCTTTGTCTTCTTATACAAAGTTTGTCACAGCATTGATCACATTGTAGTAACTTATTTGCCTTTCTGCCTCACTCCCTACTTAGAAGGTGCTCAATAAATATTCTGGTCGCAACATTTAGTAACTGTGCTCTGAGAATCTTCCTTTTCAGTTATGTAGCCTTACTTTATTGAATAATTTTATTATATTATCCTTCATTTTTTGAATTGAATCTTTAATCTTTCACTAAATAATATTTTAAAATTCTGTTAATGTAAGTAGAGTACTTAGAACAGGGCTTGTCACATGGCAAGTTTTTTATATGTTTGCTATTAGTATCTTTTCACTTATATGTTAACTTTCATCTTACAAGTCTTTTTAAATATAGTTTCACTTCCAATCACTTTTTCATTTCTTCAGGGATTCATCTGTAAGTATAAGCTTTTGTGAACTTGCTGGTACCCTAAGCACTTAACAGCTTCCATTGTAATTTCTTAATTTAGCAGTCACTATGAAACTTTTTATTATAACTTATTTCAATAATCACTTTTACATTTTGTCGATCAAAGTAGAAAAGGTAGTATTGTCAACTGGTGAAGATGAAAGAATAGCATATGCAGCTTACACTAAAGCACATGTTGATCAGAACAACAGCTAGAATACGAATTCCAAGTGGTCTTTTATTGGGCTTTGATTTCCAAAGGACCACATCTTTCCTTTATGCTAAGTGACACAAGGGAAAAAGATACATAGACTCTTTAATTTCTGTACTAATATTCTGAGAAGAGCTAACAAATTGTAATTTGAACTGTGACCTTAGCCTGGAAGTATCCATCTAATTGCATTCCACAGCAAATATACTTCAGCACATTTCACTCTCGTACACATCCTGTGTATGCAAAACACTGAACCACCCTGCAGCCTGTGTTTGCACCTTACCCAGGCAGTGTTTGACTCTCCTGGATCACCCTCTGATTTGACCATATTTCAGGTTCCTCAGGCTGGAAGTACTTCCCCAACAACTTCGAATTGATCCAACTGATCAGAATGGTCCAGATTCTACAAATCCTGATGAGGACAAAATTTACATCGTAGTCTACAAGCTACACAATACATGGCATCCCTGGATGCAGTGTCTATAATGCAACAGCCACACAATTCTTATTGTTTCTGGTGGACCCCAGAAACCATGAGGTTTGTTTTGTTTATTTGCTTTTTACTTCTTAGAGTAATTATTACTTGCAAGAAGTGCAGGGTGGTTTTAAGTCTTATCATCTGAAATGGAAATTAGCTTGCATCTACAAGGAGTCATGGTGGAAGTGAAAAAAGGGGTGACTGTAACACAGGAAGACATGGGAATCAAAAAGGGGACCATGTCCCAAGAAGTGGGAACCCACGCCAATGCACTGTATGGATCACAGTTTTACCACCCATAGGAGCTAATACAGCATTTCGGTTACTTACTGTATCTATATTTTCAAACCCCAAACATGGGGCATGCCAATAAAAATTTGGTGCTCATACATTTAGACCATTAACATAATTCTCTAGAGAAAAATAAACATGGGATGGAAACAAGTTAATTCCTGATTTGCATGTTGATGGCCACCTCCTCTTTGCTTTTGCCTATTTTGATCCACAAGTATGTGAACTACTCTGTTTCCTAGAGTAAGTACAAATTTTACATAGTTTTAATGTGTTGAAAATACAAAAATGAATATCTCTATGTGATTTTTCTTTGGGTGCTGCAAAAAGGCTTTAAGACTTTACATTTGACACAGGTAAAAGTGTATGCCATGATACATAACAAATTAACTCTGAGAACATAGAACCAACTAGTAAAACACTCAAGCAGAAGGTATGGTAGGTGTGGTGTTGGCGTGGGGACAGCAGTGAACCTTATCATTTTTCCTTGGTACCTTAAGAAAAAGTACATCTTCCTGAATATCCCAATGATAATAATTCTATTACAGCTGCCTTGAAACTCATAATATATTATCCTTCGTGGATATCTATACTCTTTCTTAATTTTTCCATTCTTCCTACCCCACCAAAAGCCCAAACCTTTTTACCATTCTTATCACTTTGGTTATCTGAACTGCCTTTCATGCATAGATGGGAGGAGACACTACTGAAACTAATGGTCAGATATAGAAAGAAAGTACAAGTAATTATCCTATGGTCTCATGGAAATAGGATAAACAATTGTTCCTATTTTCCAGGGACTAAGGGGTTTTCTGGGACCTGGGACTTTCAGTGCCATAACCAGAAAAGTCCTGGGAAAACAGGGATAAATTAATCAGCCTACATCAAATGCTTAAATGGGGTATTAAATCAAAATGGCAGGTGGATCCTTCCTCCTCACCTAAATTCCACGAAATGACAAAAAGGGTATTTAAAAATGACAGAATAAATTCACAACTGTTCAGGAAAACAAAAAGGACGAGAAACTCCTAAAAGATACCGAGATCAGATATAAACAGAAATAGCTTAGAGGAGTGATTTTCAACCTTTTTTAATCTCATGGCACATGTAAGCTAATTATTAAAATTCTGCAGCATATCAAAAAATATATTTTTTTGCCAATCTGACAAAAATAGGTGTAATTTTGATTCATTCACACCAGATGGTTATTGTTGTTAGCTGTTGTCATTTTTAAATTTGACAATCTAAGGGAAAAGAGGTCAGAGCCCCGACTGAACAGTCAGATACTACCTGTTTTAAAAATTCTCGCGGTGCACCGTGTGCTGTGGCACACCAGCTGAAAGTTACTGGCTTAGAATGCTTTAAAATAGCTTAAAGGGAAAAAAATATATGGAGCTAAGAGAGGTTTGGGGGTAACCATAATTCAAAATAAATGGAGACAAGAAAGTAGAGAAAATTCGAGGGCAATAAATAAGTAGAGTACTTGTGATGTGCACTCAGAAAAGCTTAGCCATTTTCCCCCTTCACACTTTTGCCAACTTATATTAAGCACTGAACTGCAGTCATATGTAACAACTGGCTAAAGCACTGCATTTGGGCACTGAGGCCAGAGACGGAAGGCAGTGTTCCAAGAAGCAACTGAAGGAAACCTCGTATCTATCAATCTGTTCATCCACATGCACACATGCATATGTATCATAAATCAAGAATGTTACTTAATAGGAAAACAATGGAAGTGTTCCCACCAAGGTCATGTGATAGTATAGTTAGTTAATGCAATTAGACAGAAGAAAACAATTAGAGCTATGACAGAAAATAAATTATCTATGTTTGCAGATGGCATGATAATATACCTGGAACACTCTAAAGAATCAATGATAAAACTAATTCAAACAATAAAAGGAAGATAAAGATAATTAGTATTAAAAAATTAATAGCTTGCACATACACAAATAATATCGAAGAACTAATGGAAGAAAAACTCAATCTAGAGCAGCAAAGGAAAAAAGAACTTAAAAATAAACAACAAAAAATTTACATATAAACCTAAATAATGTTCAAAATCCATGTAAAGAAAACAAAAACATCCTCCCTCCCAGTGTGTTCTCTTTTGACATCTCAACATCATCAGGATACCAGTTCTCTCTGAGTTAAAATACCAAGAAGTTGTTTTCTACTGAACAACTTCACAAATTCTTAATGGATAATAAACATGCAAGAATATAACTAGGAAAATGTAGAAAAAGAATAGCTATGAAAGGTGACTAGGCCTATCAGATATGAAATATTATAAATTCACTGTAATTAAAACAGTGGAATGGTATGTGGAGAGACGACCGGACTAACAGGCTAGAAAAGAAAGTTTCGAAATAGACTTGACATCCCATGGAAATCTGGTGTATGATAAAGGTGACAGCTCATATGATCATGGTGATAGTTTGCTTTGGGACAAACTTAGACTTTAAAAAACGATGTTGAGACAAGGGGATAACTATTTGAAAAAGGTAAAATTTAAAATCAGATCTACTCATCACATAATATGCAAGATAGAATAATAGAATCCAAATTGATTGAAGGTCTATATGAAAAAAAAAGAATAAATGGATTAATCTATAATTTTGGTGCAGGAAAAGGCTTTCTAATTATATCTCAAAATGCAAATGTGTAAAACATTGACAGATTTAACTACATACGTTTTAATACACAGCAAAGTAAAAAGAAAAATGACAAATTTAGGGAAATACTTGAAATACATACAATAAAAAGTGATACCTAAAATATACAAAAATTAAGTGGGAAAAGGCCAAAAATGACACAAATATGAACAAAAGGCATGTACAGACATTAAAATGGCTTTTAAACATATGAAAAGATAATCACTTTCACTTGTAAGAGAAATTCAAATTTAAACTATACTTAGATACCATTTCTCATCCACCAGTTAGCAAAAATTAAAAATATTGACAATGTGGATAACAAGAATTTTCATGTGTTGCTTGTAGGTATAAAAAATGCTACAAATCTTATGGAGGGAATTTCTCAATATCTATACAATTACATATGCATTTGCCCTTTGACCATCAAATCCTACTACTTCTTGGAATTTATGCTGATGATACACCTCAAACAGTATGAAAATAAATATGCACATGATTATTCATTGCAATATGATTTGTAACTGCAAAATATTGGAAAGTACCTAAATATCCAAACAGGTGATGGGTTAAATAGATGATGACACATTTACACATTGATATCTATGCAGTTGTGAAAAAAAATGAGGAAAATATTTACATATTGTTATGAAGTGTTTTCTAGACTACATTGTTAAGTGAAAAGAGAAGAGCAAAGTGGAAAAAAATTTTGAAGGAGAGGAAACAGGATAAGTTAATAAACCTGCTTAGTTCTTTCAGAAATCAACACAGGAATATTAAACAGAAATAAGCGAAATTGGTTTCTTACAGAGGTAGTTGTTATAAGTTGAATTGTGTTTCCTGAAAGTTCTTATGTTGAAGTTCAACCCTCAGTACCTAAGAATACGACTTCACTTGGAGATGGGGTCTTTATAGAGGTAATCAAGTTAAAATGAAGTCATTAGGAGGGGCCCTAACCCAGTATGCTAGGTATCCTTATAAAAAGGAGAAATTTAGACACAGAGACATGAACAGAGGGAAGGCAAGGTGATGAGACATGGAGAGAAGATCGCCATCTACAAGCCAAGAAGAGAACCCAGAACAGCTCCTTCCCTCACAGCCGCCAGAGGGAACCAACCCTACCAACACCTTGAGTTTGCATCTCTAGCCTCCAGAATTGTGAGGTAATAAATTTATTGTTTAACCTACCCAGATAAGGCACAGTAATCCTCTTTGACACATGGTTTTGCTCTCCGAAGTTTCAGTGACTCATGGTCAATCAACCACATCTGAAAACATTAAACAAAACATTTGAGAAATAAACAATTCATATATTTTAAATTGCATGCTGTTTTGAGTACTGTGATGAAATCCATGCTGGCCCGCTCCATCCCACCCTGGTAGTCGATCTTCCCTTTGTTCAGTATATCCATGCTGTATATGCTACTAGGTAGCCATTTCAGTTATCAGATTGAGTGTCCTGGTGTCATAGTGTTTGTGTGAAGTAACCCTTATTTTACTTCATAACGGTCCCAAAACACAAGAGTAGTCATGCTGCTAATTTGCATATGCTAAGAAGAAGCCATAAAGTCTTCCTTTAATTGAAAAGGCATATATGTACAGGAAAAAGAATAGTATCTATAGAGATCAGTACTATTCATGGTTCCAGGCATCCACTGGGGGGGTCTTAGAGCAATAGTATCCCTCTCAGATAAAGGGGAACTACTGTACTTTATTAGGGCAGCCCTGGAAAGTCAGTACTGTCATGGTGGTGGTGGTGGTGGTAGGAAGGAATCCCCTGTTTTCTTTGCAATCTTTCTCTTAAATTATTCTAGAATCTAAAAAATTTTAAATAACCTCAAGAAACTATAAACAACACATACACATACATACATCCCAAACCTCCCACCCAGGAACATGGAGAGGCTCCCACAGGCCAAATTTAGAAAAACTGGGCATAAAAATGAATGATAGCAATGGATTATAACCCATTGAATAAAATAGGAATCAATGAACCCATACTGATAATAAATAAATCTACTTAGTGGTAAAAGTAGGGCCCTTCCTTGCAGTAGAATGCCAATGAACAAGGTGGAGGGAGTGCCTAAAATAGAAAATAACTTTTGCCACCATAAAAGTTAAGACTGCTTCAGGTCAGAATCATCAATAGATGCTCAGTCTATTGGGAGGGTGGAGTTTGATGAAAACCGTTATATATACATGGTCTTACACATTGAGTAAATCCCCCAAGATTGCTTATTATTTTCAAGGAGGAAAAATATAAATTTTACAATGGGAAAAAAAAGAAGTGATATTTTACCTGGGAGATCAAAATGAGCATCTCTAAAGAAGAACAGGTAGAATGCATACTATGCATTCAGATGAAATACCCTGATAAGAACACATGGACTTTTGTGGTATTCTGAGCAGGAATACAGACCTACATGTAATGAGGAGGAAATATGAAAAAAATCCAAACTGAGAAACAGTCTATAAAATAACTGGTCTATATTCTTAAAATATGTCCAAGTCACAAAAGATGAAATAAACAAGACTAAAGAACTGTTCTGATAAAAGAGATGGAAGAGACTGAGCCACTGAAATCAACACTACATCTTGGGCTGAAGGAATGAAGATGCTACAAAAGACATGATTGGACCACTAATAAAAAGTAGGAATATGGATTATAGATTTGATTAAATATTATATTAATGTCAAATTTCCCAAATATGATAAATATACTGTCAATATGTAAGAGAATATCCTTGTTTTTAGAAAAAACATAGGTAAGAAAATAGGCTAATTTTGAAGGTGGAAGGCTAAAGGAATATTAGGTATGCAACCCATTTTTGATTGGCTCACAAAAAAATAACATTAGAGAGAAAGAGAGAGAGAGAGACAATTGTAAAGCAAACTGGAATTTGAGTGAAGGGTATTTGGGAGATCTCTGTACTATTCTTGCAACTTTTCTTTAAACTTGAAATGACTTTAAAGTGGAAAGTTAATAAGTTTTTAAAAGATATATATGAAACACACCTAGCACAAAGTAGGAATTCAACACATGCCAGTTACTTTGTTTCCTGTTTAATTATTTTGATTAATTGAAATTCATTGTAAAATGTGACTCTACTGGAGAGAAAATAACCGTCAAATTTTTCTACATTTAGAAGGTAAGGAAAACAAAACACTTGATATCCCAGTTTCTCACCAAAAAAGGAATATAAATATTTAAGGATTTGGAGCACAACCCATGCATATATTGGCTTCTTTTCCTTGGTTGCTACCAGCTTAATAATTTTTGGAAAGAAGCTTGTGGTTTCTTAAATAAATGGACTGAATAAATGTATTACTCAAAAAAATGTGCAAATTGATGCATCAATGGAACTAATTGCTCTTTTAGAGCAACCTATGACTTTGATCCAAAGGAATATTTAATCTGTATTTCTAACACATAATCTGCATTAGAGCTCAGCTTCCCTTTATACACTGAGAAATACCAGGAAAAGACTGCTGTTAAATATGTCAGGGAACCTTCCTTTTCCTACAGAAACCTGGGGGAAGTTTACAATGCTATTCTGTAAGTACACCAGTTTGTTTGAACTCAGATTAGAAGATAACAACACAAACCCACTTCCATCCGACAGGTGGAACAAGATCTGTGAGGAAAAATCAGCCAGAAAATATCTCAGCTGAGACAAAAGTATACAACCAGGCAGACACGAATCATATGTTCTGAATGCGTGAGTCGTTAATAATCCCTCCACGCCAAGGTACTCTTCCAGAACATTTTTAAGTGAAAACTTCCTTAATTATTTTCTGTTTTTCTTTTTTCTTTTGTCCTGTGATAATTAATGGGAAACCCTCCTTAGCTCTAACCAAGGTGTTTTGATGATTGAAGAAAACACACAAAAACTTCCTTTTTTTGAATAAACATTAATTGGGTAACAAAAAGCTAGGCTCTGAGACTTCACTGTCACATCCATGTCTATTGCTAAGTCTGGTGTACTCTTGAAAGTTACAGCCCTGAAGTTTGATGCCAATACCTTATATTTTGCATAATCTGTGTCAATAGTAAACACTACCTAAGAATCACACTTAATATGGTTAAATGTCTTTTTTTTTTTTACATTTAACCATGCTAAGGGTGGTTAAATGTCAAACATTTTCAAGTAGGATCTTTATTTTCAAGTAGGATCTACATCTCTACTGATGCAGCACTACTCCAAACCACCTTGTTCCCTTATTTGGGATAACAGAACAGCCTCCAAGCTGACCTCCTTGCTTCTACACTTTCCCTCTCCCCTCAACCCCCACAGCCCATGCCTCACAGAGCAGCCAGGGTGATCATTTTGAAATATAAATCACTTTCCTACATAAAGCTCTCCATTGGTTTCTTCTCTGAGTAAAATCTAAATCTGTGGTCTCTCTACAAAGACCTAGGCACCCTAGCCCCTGCCTGCCTCTCCAGCTCCTCCTAAAACTCCCTTCTTCCTTCATGATAATCTAATCACACTGTCCTTGCTGTCCCTCAGACACACCAAGTCTATTCCAATGCTAATGGCCAATGATTTAGTCAATCGTAACTATCTGATGAAGACTCCCTAAAAACCCAAAAGGAGAGGTTTTGGAGAACTTCAGGGTTGGTGAACACCGGGAGAATAGGGGAGATGACACCTCAGAGGGCGTGGAAGATCCATACCCTATTTCTGCACCTTTCCCTACATACCTCTTCCATCTGGCTATTCCTGAGCTATAAACTTTTATAGTAAAGCAGTAATCTGTTGATTGTAAGTAAAATGCTTCTGAGTTCTGTGAGCCAATCTAGCAAACTAATCAAACCCAGGGAAGGGGTCTTTGGAACCTCTGACCTATAGCCAGTTGTTCAGAAGCACAGGTGACAACCCGAACCTGTGAATAGTGTCTGAAGGGGGAACCTGGTGGAAAGTCTTATAGGACTGAGTCCTTAACCTGTGTGACCTGGTGCTTTCACCAGGTATGACAGGCAGCTAGTGTTGGAGAATTGCTTGGTATGGGAACACCCACCACCCACCATATGGAAACTAGTTACCAGAGCCCTTGGTTTGCAATGAGTACTGATAAACAAATCACTCTAGGGACTGATGAAAATGGAAAATAAATCTAGGAAAAAGATAACTGAACTCCTAGATATATTGGCAGATCTCTGAATTATTAAAATGTATGTATTAAATGAGATATTGCCTTCTTTGTTGTCACAGACTGAGGAGACTAAGGTTTGGAAATGTCATTTATATTTAGTAAAAAAGAGTATGTTCTTGATAAAAAATAAGGACATAGGAGAGGTACTTCTTACTGAACACATGAATTACATTTCTGAAATTAGCTGTCTATACAGAAAATACATAAAATGAGAAATGTAACACATAACTAGTTTTTAAATAGTGGAAATATTTTAAATAGTGGAAACATCTCTTGGAGAGAAGCCCATCCTCCTTCCTATCCTTCACCTAATTTATCTTTCTTTATTTAAATCCTTATTTCCATGTTCTTAAGAGCCTTACAGTGAGATTTCATAATTCTGATAACCCAGAGACTTGTAATAGATTAAGAACTCAGGAAAACCCATGGCCACTGTCATGAACTGTTCTCTCAGAGATTCATTCACTCCTATTGTTTTTGAAATGCTCATTACCTCATCTCTTATCAAAATAATTTAGCCTTCCTTAACATGTTACTAAACAATGAATGGGCTAACAATGAGATCAAGAAGGAAATCAAAAGATACCTTGAAACAAATTAAAATGAAAAAACAAAAACCCAGAATCTATAAGACAGAGCAAAAGCAGTCCTTAGAGGGAAATTCATAGCATTACAGGACTACCTGAAGAAACAAGAGAAATCTCAAATAAGCAATCTAACTTTACATTTAAAGGAACTAGAAAAAGAACAACTAACAAAGCCCAAAGTGAGTAGAAGAAAGGAAATAAAGATCAGAGAAGAAATAAACAAAATAGACTTTAAAAACAAAAGACCAGTGAAACCAAGAACTGGTATTTTGAAAAGATAAACAAGACTGACAAACCTTTAACTAGACTCAGTAAGAAAAAAGAGGACCCAAATAAATAAAATCTGAAATGAAAGAGAAATAACAACTGACACCACAGAAAAATGAGGAATTGTAAGAAAATGTTATGAACAACTATATGCGAACAAGTTGGACAAACTAGATGAAATGGATAAATTCCTAGAAACATACGATCTTCCAAACCTGAATCAGGAAGAATCAGAATATTTAGTGAACAAAAGTCCTAGACTGGATTGCTTCAAAGGTGAATTTTACCAAACATTCAAAGAATAACTAAAACCTATTCTTTTCAAACTATTCCAAAAAATTCAAGAGAAGGGAAGACTCCCAAGTTTATTTTATGTGGTCAGCATTATTCTAATTCCAAATCCAGATAAAGACACTACAATGAGAGAAAATTATAGGCCAATACCCCTGATGAAAATAGATATTAAAATCCTAAAAAAAAAAAAATTAGCAAATTAGATCCAGCAATACATTGAAAAGTTCATACAGCACGACCAAGTGGGGTTTATTCTGGGAATGCAAGGTTGGTATAATATTTGCAAATCAATAAATTTGATCTGCCACATAAACATAATGAAGGATAAAATCTCATGATCATATCAAGAGAAGCGGAAAAATCATTTTATAAAGTCCAGCACCCACTTATTATAAAAACTCTTAGCATAGTGGGAACAGAAGGAAGATACTTTAACATAATAAACACCATGTATAATAAACCCACAGCCAACATCATACTCAAGGGGCAAAAACTAAAACTGTTTCCCTTCAGATCAGGAATAAGACAGAGATGTCTGCTTTTACTACTCTTATTCACCATTGTACAGGAAGTCCTAGCCACAATAATCAGATAAGAAAAAAAAGAAACAAAAGGCATACAAATTAAAAAGGAAGAAGTAAAACTGTCATTATTTGAAGATGACATGGTATTGTATACAGAGAACTCTGAAGAATCTACAAAAAAACTACTAAAACTGATAAATGAATTCAGTGAAGTAGCAGGATACAAAATTAATACCCAAATATCAGTTACATTTTTATGCACCAATAATAAACTATCAGAAAGAGGAACTGAGGAAAAATTCCATTTACAATTGAATAAAAAAAACTATGAATAAATTTAACCAAGGATGTAAAAGACCTGTACTCAGACAATTATAAGACGCTGAAGAAAGAAATTGATGAAAATACAAATAAATGGAAGCATGTACCCTGTTCATGGACAGGTGGAATTAACATCATTACATTGCCCATACTACCAAAACCAGTCAATAGGTTCAACACAATGCCTGTCAAGATACCAATGATGTATTTCACAGAACTACAACCAATATTCCAAAAATTTATATGGAACCACCAAAGAACCACAGCAATCCTGAGAAAGAGAAGAAAGTTTGGGGAATCATCCTGCCTGATACCAAACTATATTACAAGGCCATAGTAATCAAAACAGCATGATACTGGCATAAAAACAGATTATAGATCAATGGAACAGAATAGAGAGCCCATAAATAAATCAACATCTTTACAGTCAGTATTTGACAAAGGAGGTAAGAACATACAATGTGGTAAATATGGTCTATTAAGTAAATGATGTTGGGAAAATTGAACAGTTATTTTGCACACACATACACACACAAAAAGAAAGGAAACTAGACCGCTGTCTTATACCATAAACAAGAATAAACTCAAAATTGATTAAAGACTTAAATGTAAGACTCAAAACCATAAAAATCTTAGAAGAAAACATAGGTGGTAAAATCTCAGACATTTCTTGTAGCAATAATTTTTCTGATATATCTCCTCAGGCAAGGGAAACGAAAGAAAAAAATTAACAAATAGGACATCAGACTAAAAAGCTTTTGCACAGCAAAGGAAACCATCAACAAAAATAAAAGGAAACCATCAACACTGAATAAACAAACATATTATATATCTGATATATATCTGATAAGAGGTTAATATGCAAAATTTTAAAGAAGTTATCTAACTCAACACCAAAAAAAACCCCAAACAATCTAATTTAAAAAGTAGGCAAAGGACCCAAACAGACACTTCTTCCAAGAGGACATACAGATGGCCAACAGACAAATGAAAAGATGTTCAACATCACTAATCATCAGAGAAATGCAAATTAAAACATAATGAGATATCACTTCACACTTGTTGAAATGGCTATCATCAATAAATCAACAAACAAGTGATGGCAAGGATGTGGAGAAAAGGGAACGCTTGCACACTGTTGGTGGGAATGCAGGTTGGTGCAGTCACTGTGGAAAGCAGTAGGGAATTACCTCAAAAAGTTAAAAATGGAACTGCTTTATGACCCAGTGATTCCACTTTGGGAATTTATCCAAAGAAACCCAAAACACTAATTCTTAAAGAACGTACACATTCCTATGTTCACTGCAATATTATTTACAAGAGCCAAGATTTAGAAGCAGCTCAAGTGCCCATCAGTAGATGAGTGGATAAAAAAAGTTGTGGAACAATTACACAATGGAATACTACTTGGCTATGAAAAAGAAGGAAATCTTACTTTTTGCAACGGCATTGATAGACCTGGAGAGTATTATGCTAAGTGAAATAAGCCAGTCAGAGAAAGATAAGTACCATATAATTTCACTTATATGTGGAATCTAATGAACAAAATAAACTAACAAAGTGGAAACAGACTCATAGAGAACAGACTGACAGTGGTCAGGGAGGTGGTGGCTGGGTGAAAAAGGTGACTTCTTTTCAAGCAAAAAAACAAAACCAAAAACAAAAAAACTCATAGACAAAAAATACAAACAAGCAAACTACAACAACAAAAAAACCCCAGTATGGTGATTACCAGAGGGAAAAGGGGGCGGGAGAAGTAGAAGAGAGTAAATGGGGGATAAATGGTGATGGAAGGAGACTTGACTTGGGGTGGTGAACACACAAAACAGTATTCAGATGATGTATTATACAGTTGTATACCTGAAACCTATATAATTTCATTAACCAATATCACACAAATAAATTTAATTTAACAAAAAAGATACAGTCCTCCTAAAAAGTGGGATTTTCATGATCTTCCTAAACTTCATCTTTCTCATTCTTACTTCTCCTTTAGTTTTACTTATTTTTAAATTTTAAGCTATATTGTTACATATGAAAATAACAAACAACAAACATTCAAAAAACACAGGCACAGCTGCACTGGCTTCAGCATCTCTATTGTGAGCAAAACCTGGAATACTAAAGAAACTTTCTATACTTGTGAGCTATAAGCTGGCTTATATTTCCTCTCTTTTGAAATCTTTTTTTTTTGCAATCTTTATACCTAAATTTCAATACAATCAATACAGAAAATTAAAACACCTTTTATAAGAATAAATTGCAAACAGGTTGGTAAATCATGGGAGAAGTAGGGTTAAGCAGATTAGCATGGTTGCAGCAAGGGGCTAAAGTACAGTAGAAGAGATCAGGCTATAGAGCTGGTTAAGTAATTACAGCTTTATAACAAGCGATAGGTAGCCATAAAACTTTCTTAAATTGGCCAAAAAAATTGAAAAAAATAAAATAAAATAAATAAAAGCTAATGAAACTGAGTTTAGCATACAAGAAGAGATTACATTCAATAGCATAGAACAGAAAATCCAAGGTAATAGTGGCTTAGAAATATATCGGTTTATTTTTCTCTCATGCGAAGGAAGCTGGAAGGTAGGTACTCCAGGCTATCATCAGAGACCTATGTTCCATCTCTCTTTCTAATCGAACATACTTAGCCCTGGTGTCTATCCTAAGGTTACCTCATGTTTTAAAATAACTGCTGGAATTCCAGTTATCATGACTTCATTCCAAGCAGCTGGTAGGAAGGAAAGGGTCAGACCAAAAGGACAGAAGCCTTTGAAGACATTTTCCAGAAACCTTCAGCTTCTATTTCATTGGCCTAAGTGAAGAAATACCATTCGTTGTTGTTCTTGTTTACCCCAGCTGGGCACATTGCCCAGGAAAAAGGAGCAAATGGATTTTGGGTAAGCAATTTGCTATCTCTGCTCAGTTAGAAATGGTAAATCTAGCTGAATAAATGAAAAAATACATTTGCTATGATGGACTCACAGAATTGATTTTTATAGGTAGAAAGAGAAATGTTACCAATTTGCCAGATGAAATTGAACTAAGGTATTATACATTCCCTGAATTACGTATAAATAGGTTTTGATTTGCAGACAAACTAGAAAATTGCATACTAAAGAAGACTCTCAAAGCTAATTATTGTAAATAAGCCAAGCAAATTGTTCGAACATGTTTTGGAGCTCTAACCCAGAACTGCTTACTAAGAATATAATTAAAATAGTTTAAAATCACCAAATAGAACAACATTGTGTTTCTTTACTATCTTACCAAAAAAAAAAAAAAAGGAAGGGGTTTTGTTTGTTTTTAATCCATGAGCTCTTGGTCATACAACTGTCATGTACAAAAATCACTAATGATAGGGGTATTTACCTGAGGTCCAATGCCATACTCCCAGATGAGATGAAACTCAAATAACGTTCCTAATTAAAGCAAACAAAAAATAAAGACACATTCACACTGCAACTTACACATACAAATGAGAGACATCATTCAAAGTAAACCTAGAAAGTTGGACATTTTCTTCTAGTGATAGTTACTATTTCAAAAGCTTTGCTACTCTCTTATTCAAGGTGATTGCAGCACAGAGATAAGGCAAGACAGGGCATCGTCTCAGTGGCTGATATGAGCATCATGAAATTTTTTTTCTTCAAACCTATAATCTAATCTGTTCAATGCTAGATAGGTAGCTAGGTCCATCAGACCTAGCTCGAAATGACTTTATTGTTCCCAATAAAGGTGTGCCAGCCATTGAGGACACTGACATGGACAAGTTAAGGCAAATCAATTCACCTTATCGGTCCTTGTATCTTCATCTGAAAAATGTTAAGGAGGGATAAGATGGACAGATGATCTCTAGGTGCCCTTTCAGAATGACATTCTGATTCTATAACCCCATGTGCTAATCCTTATCTTTGATTCTATACCTGAAACTCTAGAATTTATTATTTAAAAATCTGAGTTTATTTGAGTTCATTAAAAATATAGATTATCCAGATTCCACATTAACATAACATCACATACATACACATATATACACATACATACAAGTGTGCATGTGCATAAAAAAGTGATTACACATTTATATTAAAAATATATGGGAATAGAAAAGACCTACTAGTCAAAATGCAAGTTAACTCAGTTAGTATGTGGTAATTCCTTGCTGAATTCTCTAAAATCAAGACTTCG
This sequence comes from Mormoops blainvillei, assembly GCA_004026545.1. Taxonomy (NCBI): domain Eukaryota; kingdom Metazoa; phylum Chordata; class Mammalia; order Chiroptera; family Mormoopidae; genus Mormoops; species Mormoops blainvillei. Next base: position 225,909 of record PVJD01001150.1, read on the forward strand.
AAAGGAAGTAAGGAAGGAAATTACTATGTATTAACAGCCTACTAGGAGTCAGGCAATTGCTAACGACAGTCGTTTGTAAATCATGGTGGCCTGCAAAGGCTGCCGGGGTCATAAAGCTTGCTAATTACCCTCCAAACAAACAAATGTCTTTTTTTAAAGCAACTTTTAAACACCACGAAGCTATTACTGACCTACTGCCCACTCTGTTCCACTTAACTTTCCCTCCTAAAGCTTACTTTTAGTTTCAACAGCTCAATAGACAGCCTATTTCCAGAATTTTCTGGGCATCAGGTACTAGGAAACACAGTTTTTGCTCTGCTCTGTGACCCTTAACGTGCCTCTTCTGAAGTGTATACAGATATATGTGTTCTTTATAAATTCTGAGTTATTGCTTTCCAAATATGTCTTGCCCATTTCCACTGAATCACGAACTTCATGAGCACAGATTTGTCACTAACCAGGTCCATAGTACAGTGTGCTCCCCTGTTACACTAGACCAAAGCTCTATATTTTGAACACAAAACTCTTTGATACTTGAGATAAGTATTAAATTTATTGGAGAGGTTTCAATTTTAAACCATATCAGTGTTTCATTTCTCACTCGCTGGATTTTTCAAACTGTTTACCGATGAAAAGAATGCGAGGTGCATTGAACCATTCAATCCATTTTGGTCGAATGTATGATATTTTCCTTTCTAACAAAAATGCCTGTAAATCCCAAGGCAACCCCATGCATCTTTTTCTTTAATGTATATCACCTCCAGGACTGCTACTTAAAATTTTCAGTCCATAGATAAATTTCCTATGTTCCCTCCAGTCTTCCTGAGGGTAATTTCTCCAATCTAGCAAAGCCTGCTAGCTGTATAAAGCAGTTTTCTTTGTGTGAAACAAAGGAAAACATAGAAACAAGCTGATTTACATGGAAAAGTATAAAACTCCTAGGGAATTATGGGCAGCGGAGCCATCTCATGGCCTTTGCAGGAGTGAGCTGTTGGTGTAAAGCTGCATACACCCAGTGTTTTTGTATCTCTGAATTCCTGCTGGTGATGGTGGAGGAGGAACAGAGAGGAATCACAGAGAAATGCTGGGTCGCTATATAACTACACACCTGCAACCCAGAAGAAAAAAGGAAAGATGTCAATGACTATAAGAAGATATAATTGAGCAAATATTTATTTGAGCCTTGAGGAAATGTGCAAAAAAAGCAAGAAAGCAGACAGAATCACAGAGGCTCATACAATGCTGGCAGAAGTGAGCACTAGCTATCTGCAATACCAAGAGATCCGTCTGCCCTGCTTGTGTCTCTGAGATTGTTAGGGACAGTGGTATCGATGACAATGTTTAAAAGTGTGCTTTGCCATTTTGATGCCCATTTCTGCTTTAGAAGATACTATGATTTTTTTCTAGTGTACTTGCACCCCTTCTCAGAAGTCTATTTTCAATAACAATATCTTGTTTTATTAAAGCAAAGCAAAAGGATTTAACATTTACTAAAAGCCAAATAAGAGACATTTCATTGGCAGTTTTTATTTATAAATCACATGATCTACAATACCTCTTTGGGTCAAAATATAATTTTCCCTCCCTCAATAAAAGGAAGGGTTAAGAAAAAGGAACCTTTTAAATACCTCCTTGGTAGGATCTACACAATTTTCCTTCCTAATACATAGCAATAATCTAAAGAAAGTTCTCAACTGAGCACAATAACATAACCATTTTTGGCTATGAGGAAATTTGTGAATCTATCCCCCAAAACTGTAGGATTAACAGAAGCAACAATTAAAAGTGGGATAGGACCTAGAGAAAGGAAAACAGGGACAGATGGTGTTTTGGTTAAATTGTGCCTCTCCTCACCTTCAGATTCATGTGTGGAAGTCTTAACCCTGCATGGCACTGTGTTTGAGGCAGGACCTTTAAGGAGGTAATTAAGTTTAACTGAGGTCATAAGGGTGGGGCAGTAATCCAATATAGCCTGTGTTTTTATAAAAAGGGAGAGACACCGGTGATGTGCTGGCATAGAGGAAAGGCTCTGTGGACACAAGAAGTTGGCCATCCACAAGCCAAGGGAAGAAACCACAGGAGAAACCACCCATGCCAATACCTTGATCTTGGACTTTCCAGTCTCCAGAGCTGTGAGAAAATAAATTTCTGTTGTCTAAACCCGTCTGTGGTAGTTTGTTATGGCAGCCCTTGCAGACTAGTATAGGTGGCAAGAAATGGTGAGCAGTACAAGGACAGAAAAAATATATATAGTGTATTTTTAAAAATAATTAAATGTGCTACAATAAACAGGAATAGGTCAATAAATGGAAGATCAGTTTTGACCCTTTTCTGAAGTGCTTGGTTTCCTATAAAGATTGACCAGAAAGCCCAGAGAACAGAAGGCTTTCCTTTCGCTGTGCCTACAGTGGAAAAAAAAGCAGATAACTTCCTACTTCTCTACATACCTAGAGTTGCAAAGACAGAATGTTCCAGTGGAGACAATTTTCCTTTCACTCTCTCCTTCCTCTGCTAAAACTCCTGCTGCCATTTGGAAGAACTGGAAGTTAATCCTCCTAGAAATGTCCTGAAGGTTGTCAATTCATTTCTTTAAATCACTGAACACCTACAGAGAGGTAATGGAACCTGACAAATTGATGGACTCTAATAAAGCCCCATTCTAGAAATAAAACCGATTTAATTATTAGTCAAGTGTATATGGTTAAGATGTGTTCCTGTTATCCTATAGGATTTTAGAAATATGTCAGAACCTATCTTTTCAGAGGGAAAAAAATATTACCAATTCAGGTTATAATAATAATTATTATTATAATAGTCTTGTTTATAACCTTTATATACCTGTTCTATGCTGTGGGGCCATGTCATATTTATTTTTGCCCTATCCTTTCAGAGCCCAGTAGTCCATCAGTTAAAGTTTGTGAAATGAGTGGGGCAGTCTTCTAGTCAATCACACTTGATGAGACTGTCTCAGTGACAGTGTGTACACCTGTGCCTTCCCTTCCTTCCAGCCAAAGATGAATTGCTTTAGGATCACCTGTTTAGCAAGCAAACCTATGCAGGAAGGCTTCAAATGTGGCTAAGGCTTTGGGGTTAGGACACATGTTCATTAGCCCAATATTTATAATTTCATGTTGATATGACTTTTTCTTCCATTCATTTAGAAAAAAATTGTTCAAGTTTTTCCTTTTATTTCTTTCACTTTTAATGTGGAAATTCCGATTTCCATTTGAGCTGTTTTAGAATGAGATCACTTACAAACCTCTGGCGATGTGTGGATTCCTGCAGCCAGGGCTGCTGCGGATGGCATGTGCACCCTGGGCGCTGCACAGCCCTGGAGGACGCCACTCACAAAATTGTCCACAAAAGTGCGTGGAACAGCCAGTTTTTCAAAAAGTTACTTGCTATTTCATGTTTTAACTGATCAGCTTTTGGGATTGGCTTATATTTGAGAAAAAATGATAATATTTAAGAAGCTATATACATCTCAATGATTTTTAAAAAATGATTCAGTTGACTCTATTGGAGTCAGTCTGTTGCCCAAATTACTTTTTATTTCCTCAGTTAAAATAACTTTTCTGTTTTTTATATTATATACATACACTGATAATAAAAAGCTTTAATTTAATTTGAAAATATCTAATAGTACAGAAAGTGAAAATTCCTGAAATGCACCTATTAAGTCCCACATCCCTATGAACAAGTTCATCAGTGCATATATATTCCCCATGTTTCTCCCTCTCTAATAACACTTTTTGTTTGTTTCATGAATGTGAAGTCATATTATATATATTTTCCTTGCCTTATTTTTCTTACTTAATGATACATCCTAAAAACCCTTTCAAGTTAGATAATAAAGATCTGTTTCATTCCTTTTAGTGCTTTTATTTGGGTTAGAACCTCAGCTGTTCTGTTGGTTACAAAAAAAAGAAAACCCAATTTAAACTGGCTTATGGTAAAGAGAATTTATTTGACGCCCTAACTAATAATTTGAGAGATAGGTGGGTGCATCAGTTAGGGAATCTTTGGCTACATGTAATGAAAACTTGAATTTGATTGACTAAACAAAGAAAATGTAACACCTTACATAACTAGAAACCTCAAGATAGGGTATCTCTAGGATTATTTAATTCAGTAGGTCAATTCCATCATCAAAAATATTGGTTCCTTCTGCCTTTCCACCAAGTATTCTCACTATTCAGCATACTTCTCAGCTAACTCCTTTCACAGACTCAAAATGGCAACCACAATGTCCAGCAGTTACAGTTAGATACAAGATCAAGTCAATGAAGGGAATTTGTGTCTATCTCGTGTGTCTTTGGAAGAGCGAAAAAAATCTTTCCCAGAATTCCCCAGTAAACCTTCCACTTTTCCCATGGCCAGCACTGGGTAACGTTCTCATCATAAATCAATAATTTGGCAAGATAAATTTGATACCAAGATACGCACTGAATACTCAGGATTTATTCCTGAGATATAGATAGATTTATTTCCTTAGAGGGGTGGATACCTAAGTAAACCAGGGTTAGCTTAACACAAGAGAAGGGATAAGTTGGTTTTTAATGGACCATCAATGCTGCCAGTTTCTTTCTTCTCTGCTTTTCAAGGTATAGGTTTATCTTCCAATGTTTTCCCTGTTCCCAAGAGAACACCAGATCTCCTAGGACTCAAAGATTCCTTGTTCATGTCCAGTGATCAGAAAGAATATCTCTTAAGCTCTTTTAGAAGAATTCAATCATTCATTCAACAAGTATATGTTAAGAAACTAGGTGCTGTTTTAGTGCCTAAAAAAAAAAAAGAAGAAAGAAAACAACCTCTTCCCTCAAGTAGCTTACATTCTTGTAAGAAAAAAAAAGTTAAAAATAAATATGATGGGTAGTGGTAAGTGCCATAAAGAACAATAAGGCAGGGAAAGAGGGAAGGAAGTAAAATTCAGGTACAAAGTTCAATTTGTTATTTCAAATGTGTTGTCAGAAAAGTCCCCTCTTATGATGTGACATTTGAAAATAGATCTGAAAGAAGTAAGAGTGCCAGATGATGGATGGGTGGATGGATAGATGATAGATAGATGATAGATAGATAGATAGATAGATAGATAGATAGATAGATAGATGATAGATTTGGAGCAGCAAGTGCAAAGGTCTTAGGCAGGAGCATCCTTGTTGTGTTCAAAGAACAGCGAAGAGAAAATATGATCCAAGCCGAGTGCTCAAGAGAAACAATTACTGTGGTAAGAAAACTATTTAGAGCCTAATCATATTGGGCCCTAATGATCATTTTCAATTAACTTATTTGAGTGAAATTAGAAGACATTTGAAGGTTTTAAGCAGAATGGTGGAATGTCTGCCTACAGTATTAAAAGTGTCATTCTGGTTTTCATGTAAGGAAACAAGGAAATTCGTTAAGAGGCTGCATGTGAAAGATGGTAGTGGTGTGGCTGGACCAGCATGATCAACTAGGGATGAAGAGAAGTGATCAGATCATGCATATATATTGGCAATGGAATTTGATAATGAAGGAATTGTAGGATGTAAGATAAAAAGAACAGTCAAAAGTGCACCAAGGTTTCTGGGTTTGAGCAATTGGAGGGATCATGTTTAGGTTTCAGAGATGAAGATGAGTACAGAAAAAGCAGGTCTATAGTGAAGGGGCCTGTGAACATGTTAGCTAATAGATTGATTTTATAAATGTTTGAGATGCTTATAAAAATATCCAATTAACGACATCAAGTGTGGGACTCAGGAGAGATGCCTATGCTCAAAAGAAATTGAAGAACCCTTAGTAAATAGATACTATTTAAAGCCATAAAACTGTATCACATCACCCAGGAGGCTAGTATAAATGGAAAAGAAAAGTCTAGGCATTGAATTCAGGGGCACCCTAATAGTTAGAGGGCAGGTACATGAGAAAAAAACAGCTATGGAATTTAGAAAGAACTTCTAGTGAGGTAGGAGGAAAATCCAACCTTGCTGGTTTCCTGGGAGAAAAATTAAGTTCTTTAGGGTATAAGGAGTGATAAATTGGGTCAAATAAGAGGACAAGAGACTTGACCATTGGCTTTGTCAATATGGTGGAAAGAAAAGGCTAACTAGCATGGAGATAAGGACAAGTAGATATTGTAAACAGAGACATTCTAGGAGTCCTGGTGAAAACAGAGCAGAGAAATGAGGCAGTTCCTAGAAAGAAATGTGGGCCAGGAAAGTTCATTTCTAAAACAGAAGCTGTTAGCAGCGTGTTTCTCAGCAGATGTGAATGACTCGGGAGAGAGGAAAAATATGATGAGAGAGAGACGGGGGCAATTCCTGGAATTAAACCTGTGAGTATGAGAGAAGGGCTACAATCTAGTGAAGGATCTGGGTCTCCACAGTTAGTGGATCCATAGCTATGAGAGGCAAAGCAGACTACATGGGCACAGGTACAGGGGGTGGTAGATGTGATGGGGGGAAGACAAGAAAGTTCTGGCAATTTGAAGGAAGAGGAAGCATAAAATAGTCTTCAAAAAGAGTGGAAGAGTTAATAGCCAGGGAAACACAGTGGAATTACCAAATAGCTGAGGGCCAGTGTGGGTTTATGGTCATGATTTAAAAGCAAATCAGTTAGCAATTTGTGTTTTGGTTTTTTTTTTATTCCTCACCCAAGGAGACATTTATTGATTTTGGAGAGAGAGGAAAAGGATGGGGAAGAGAGAGAGACATCCATCAACTGCCCCTTCCGCAAGCACCCTGACTAGGATTGGACCTGTAACCTAGGTATGTGTCCTGACTGGGAATCAAATCTGCAACCTTTTTTTTTTTTTTTTTTTGGTGTATGGGATGACACTCTAACCAACTTAGCCACCAGGCCAGGGCAGCAATTTGTGGTTTTCTCTAGCTATGTTGAGCTCCTTAGTTCAGTTAGGCTAAGTTGGGTTTCATCCATGAAGGGGTTTTGCCTGGGAAGTACACAGGAAAAAGAAAGTGGTAAGAGAGTGTATAAGAATATATGTGAGGAAGTAACTTTAATGCTATATCATGAAATTTAAATGGATGTGAAGGAAAGTTATGATATGGGTGCCCAAGGGTGGTGTGGTGAGGCCCAATAATAAGATAGTGTGTTCAATTTTAGGTCTGACTTAATCAGTGAATTTTGGAAATGAGTTTATTGATTGGGTTAAGCTGGAATAACATTGCCGAGTTATCACAGAATCTGACTGTGGAAGCAGGCATCTCATTTAGAGTGAAAGAGAAGAGATGGAAGAATTGAGAGTCCAGGGAGTTAGAAGGATCATCCACCTAGTTACTGAGTTTGCCAACGATTCAGTAGAAGTAAGACTGGAAAGAGTAACAATACACCAGCTGCTAATATGTTCATATCATCAGGGGAAAAAGGGGAATGACTGTAAAAATGGGTCTTCCCAAGCATTTTTATTGATCTAATTAGGTGACATTACATTGCTAAACCAATCACTGTTGCAAAGGTGATGAGCTCCACAACTGGTTTAATCCAGCTCTGGCCTGCTCCTAGAGTTGATGAGTACTACAATACAAAGAGCATGGCTAGGACAGGTAGGGGAACATTTATCCAAAAGAAATTACAAGTGCTATTACCATACTGAAGGGAAAATAGATTCTGGAGAGCTAACAGCAGGTGTATACAATTGCTAATACATTCCTTAGGACACTGAATCTTGGTTTGTCAAAGTTTTATTTTCTTGGATTTTCTGATTATATGGGATAGACTAGATAGATAGATAGATAGATAGATAGATAGATAGACAGATAGATAGAATGATATGCTATCATTCTGTCAGGCCAAAAGTCTCAAAAACACATGCAATGGTTACAATATCCATATATTTCCTGCTCTAACCAACTTTAGAACACAAAATAGAAAACACATTTTTATGTTTTGGAATCTAGTTGGTGAATCATAGTATTGCTATGTTCTAATGACCAAAGCAGTGATTTGAATTTCTTTATCTGAGTGGTGACATTTGTAATATCATTGGGTTTAACATTGTCCTTCTTTCTTCCTGTAATAGTCCTTCACCAATCTAAGTGAAAAGGTCTCTCCTGTCTACTTCTACCCCACTCTTTAGCCCAATCCTCAAAAAAAAATCACTGACATGTAAAATTGCTTCCCCAATTTGTGTGTTCTACATTTCCCAGGCTCTCTGGCAGTTAGGTTGTATATGTGACTAAGTTCTAGCTTCTGGAATATGGGTGCAAATAAGATATACCATTTTCAGGCTTGGTATTGAAATTTTTCCACATGACTGTAAACACTCTCTTTCCCCTATCCATATTACAGAAAATCAAAGCATTCCCAGATGATACAGACATATGATGGAAGCAGTCCAAATACTTGAGTTACCACATGGAGAAAGAGCTGCCCAGAAAAGCCATGCAACCTGACGCAAATGAGGACTTGAGCAAGAAACTTTTATTGTGTGAAGCCACAGAAATTTGAGGTTTTATTTGTTACAGCAACTTTGATTATCCTACACTTACTAATAAAGAAAAGAAAGACAATAATGCTCTGTACTCTAACCATTGCTACATTTTTTTCCCAAGTAACAGGCTGGAATCCTATGATGTTTTTAATCCACATGACTTTACCAAGACCTAATTACCTCACTGAAGCCCTGGGTTCATTAAGATTCCCCCAGAAACTTCTATAGCATACATTTCAGGAAAGGATCAATATTGCTGTCAACATTTTAAGAGTTGCTTTAACCTAGGAGGCACACAGCTTATCTGATAAGATTTGACATTGATTTCTTGATTATTAAGTCTAAAGAGATAAAGTTTCCTTGACAGGGAGGAACTGTGGGGTAAAATAAATTATTTCCCCACATGACTAAAGTCAGAAATTCATAGGAAGGTACACGGCTTAGCATATAATAATCAGATGCTTACCATTTTTACTACATGAATCTTCAACTGCATCTCAGTCTAGAGTGATAAGCCTTTATTATTTCTTGGCTGGGGCTTTTCTACTTCTTCATTACTTTTTAAAAAGAACTCTCCTTTTACCATTAGATATAAAACAGAAGCACCATTAATTGCTTGCCATGGGCACCTTACCCAATGCATGCAAAAATGCAGTGATCTTAAGTTCAGTCATAAAATAATGTAAAGTAAAATCACAAGCCATAAATGGGTAGATCATCACTTCTAGGCAGTACACCAACATAGGATTCTTGCCCTTCAACTTATTAGGCTAATTTCAGAAAAAGATGGCAATGGAAGCTGCTTTTCTGTCAGTTCCTAGTAGAACATTGTCTGCTTTACAAAGAGACTCTGTGCAGAAAGCCCACAGATCATCCGCCAGTCAAATGTTCTTGAAGGCTCCCAGTGTTGACTTATTTTAAGCTTGACATTAACACTTTCAAAAAGAAATAACCAATTTGGAAGTAGCTAGATTATAACCACCTGTGAATAATAATAATAACAACCCTAGGGCCATTTCAAATTAAAACTCATGGACATTATTCTGAAAGTTTGACTTTGTTTTTCACCAAATAGTATATTTTCTCACCTCTGCGTGTTTTATTTCTGACCAGAATCTGACATTCAACATCATTTAGAAGTCTGCTTTGGTACAACCATACCTGTATGACTGGATACAGACAATATCTAGTCCTGATTTGCAAGGTGACCTTACAAATGACTTAACTTCCAGACGTTAGTATCCCCAGCCAAAGAATGGTTAATAATGCCTTGTGGCAGCTTATTGACCTGAAGACACTGGCTTCGTGTCCTACAAAAATAACTTCGTATTTCAGCTCTGCCATCTGCAGCTTGTGTGGCCCTGTGCAAGCCACTTAACCTCTCTGAATCTTGGGCTTCACAGAGTAACTGTGAACTTTCAAACTTAGATTATCTATGAGGTCAGGGGCACATTGCAGACACTCAACAAGCACTAGTTCTCCACAGAGCCTGGGGAACTCACTGGTCTAGAAGTACCATGTAACTACAAAGGAGGATCACTGATTGTTCTCAGTAGAACATTTGAATCCAAAAAGTTCATAAAGAGAGCTGGGGTTACTAATGACCACATCAGTTCTACCCTAGGGAGAGAGAAGCAGAGTGTACAGAAAAGACTTTTATCCCTCATTTTACAACCCCTGAGGCTTTTCCAGCGATCAGCTTTGCTGTGCCTCAGAATGGCTGTATGTGTCTCTGTCAGATGTGCGGGAGAGGGACTGTGCTAAGATGGGAGGCTTACTTTTCAGAGAGGCTGGAAAGGGGAAGGGAGACTCCCAGCACACAGAGTGCCTAATAGCAACATAAAACAGCCATTATCAGTCAAGTAAACCTCATCAGTCTAGGAAGCAATTGTTCACTTCAAGCTCATGAACTTCTGGACCTGCTCAATCGAGGCTGCTCAACTTTCCTGCTTCAGTTCCTGCAAAATGACATCCTTGCAGCTGTGAATCTTCAGAATTGCAGGTTAATACCTTACACTTGGCAGAATCATTAGGCAAGCAAGCTTGAAAAGGGGGAAAGAACTAGCACTGAGAGTAAAAAATGCAGCCCAAGAGGGATTTCGATGGATGCTGTCTCCTGTTTTTATCCTTGGTCCAGTTTCAGTTACAAGTATACTTAAGGCATGGATGGAGGATCATGTAGGATTGTTTTCTGCCCATTGCATCCTATTGGAAACACATATAAACGCCACCTTCTCCATTAGATTTCTGTAGATCCTTCCAAACAAATGCCATCTCCGCCTTCTCTGAGCATCCCTTTAAGTCATACATATTTTTCTTTACATATAAAAGGTAGGGTATAGTGAACAAGGGCAAGGACCTAGAACTCCAGCAGTCTTTAGTTCAGATCCAGCCTTTCTCATTACCTGCTGTGTGCTCAAGCTTCCGGGCCCTTCATTATATCATTTCCAAAATGTCGAAGGTGGTATCACACACATAGAATTATTATGAGCGTTAAATAAAATCATGTGTGTGAAACACTTAGGAGATCTATTGTATTACCAATGTTATTGTTTTAATTTATCATTATCGTTATCTTTCCTACCATAACATATGCTCACAGAGAATAAGAACAGAGTTTCATACTGTATTGCTTCCCTTAGAGTATTTGGCTCAAAGCAACTACTCCAAAAGTGTTTGTTGAGCCAACTTAAATGGAATATTTAGAGTCATTTATTTTAGTCAAGATGCTTTTGATTGTAAATGATGGAGACCATAATCAAACTGACTAAAGTAAATGGGAAGTTTGTAAGAACAATACTAAATATGTTTCATAGAATTAATAGAATTAAAGGATATCTGAACAACAAAAACTTGAGAAAGTCACAAATGTACCTGGGCTTCAGGAAGAGTTGGAACCAAAGACTTGCTCTTACACACATTTCCTCCTCCCTCTGAGTGTTCACCCCGGCTTCGACCACCAAAAACTGATTTCCTTTACATGCAGGTAAAGTGGCCACTGATGGAGCTCATCTCCGGAGAGGAGCTGGCTCTCTTCCTCTCTCCCTTTCACAAAAATCCCAAGGGAGCTTCGGCCATGTGCCCACTTCTTGACCAATTACTTGTGGTCAGAGTGTTGCAGATTCATGGAAGAACAAGGTGACTCCTGAGTAACACGTGGCTGGAGCTCAGGAAGAAGCAGTTCCCAGAGGAGAGGAACCCTGTTACTGGAGGAGTGGAGGATATGGGACAGAGGAGACCACCTAGGAGAGCCCTAAACTACAATCACAGGGTGCCACAATATTCTCAAAAAGAACTAATTCTAAGATACCCTATTTTAATGTTTGTATACATACAGCATTTAGAGTTGTGGTGGGGCAATAAAGGTCCAGGACTAAGGCACCTTCAAGAGGACAGAGGCATATAACATTAATACTTTTCAAAGAAATGAAAATATGTGCTGAAACTTCTTAAATATATTATCATACAAATAAATCAAGTAAGTTAACTTAAATGGAACATCTGACAAAAACAATAAGCCCATGTCCAAGCTGATCCACATAACTCTGCCACCAAAAAATATAAAATATTCCAATGTTTTCACACTGACAAACATTGAAAAGTGGATAGACTTTCTTTTCCTTCTTTTTTTTTCCAGAGTATGAATATTAACCTAAACCTGATATTCTGAATGATAAGCATCTATGATAGGTTAGAGAAATAAAAAATTAATAAGAAAAGGAATGTACAAACAAGGAGAAGAGAAAAGGAATTTTATCTTTTTCCTAATAACAAAAATATCTTTTTTTATTCCACCCAAAATGAATACATCAAATAAACCATTGTATAGATTAAGCAAAAGTACCCATGACCCCCTTTCAGTAAATGATTTGCACCTTACCACAAAATCAGACGCTTGTGATATGACATTTTAAGACAGAACTAAAAGAAACCAACCCATATCATGAAAGTAATGGAAACAGAGGACCCCTTGTCCTTGTAATCAAATGACATTCTCTCCAACAGCTACTTGGCACCTAAAGTTTTAGGCTGTCCTATGCAGGCCAGTGGTAATCCCAGCTTGCCTGGGATATCAGAGTCCTCACAGGAAAAAGATAGCTCTCTCAAACTGGAATATGTAATGAAAATTTAATAAATGGCACTATTTTCTATTTGTGAGCAGGGAACTGGTAAGCTATAAGGAAGACTGCAGGAACCCAGCACCGGTGATAAGGAGTACCGGCCCCTCTGTAGGTACATCACAAGGGGTGAGGGAAAAGTGTGACTATTGGAACCAAGGTCAGAGAAGTCTGTGTGGGAGGGGCACCTAATGGAGCTGTGACCACCCTGCAGGAAAACAGCTGAAACACTTCGCCGTTCACTCTCTTCCCTCCACGGGTCTCCTGCTTGGGCTCCTATCAGACCACCCAACCTGAAGCCAGCGGGCGAGGGAGCCGGTTGAGGAAGTCATTACAGGTCAGCCTCCTGGGTCCCGGAGCAGGGCAGAGAAGGGTGTACAGCGCATCCGGCACACCAGGGAATGGTCCCCATATACATAAGGCCCCATGACTGGGTGACATCAGCACTTTATTCTCACTCATTCCCATCACCCCAGCCATGCAGTAAGAGGTTTACAGGAAACTCAAAACCTCACGTAACTTAGCATCGCACAAGCACAAGCCGAGAGTGGAGAAAACTCCCTGCTTCAGCCTAGTGATTTAGCAAGAGCTCTTTGGCTGCCTCTTTGCCTGGACATCTGATCCGGCCTGTCCACGGAGCATCATTCATGCAGCATCAGCAGCCAGGGCATTGGGCAGCTTAGCTGCTTCTGACAACTCTTCAGGACAACGGCTTCTGTGGTATCAGGGCCAGATCCTACCAAGCCCACACGTTCTATCCTAGTGTTTTAGCACAGTTTAACTGCACAGCTTCTAGGGATCAAGTCCTAACCCCTGCTTCTGTGGTGTGAGGTGTTGACAGAATTATGGCCTCTTTGCTCAGGGTTTCTGAAAATTCCCACAAGAGAACCAACCAGATTACAAATCAGGGAGTACAGATGGGCTGCCTTATGAGTCTCAATGTCTCCTTAAATGGGCTCCAGAGTGCCTTTTTGGAATATGAAACTGAAGCCACAAGTGTGTCCAACATAAATTTTCCTGTCTCAGGGGGAAGCATGTCAATTGTCATGACAAAACTAGCACACGTAGTACCAAACTATAGAATAACTTGCCTCGACCACCAGCATTTGCTTTATTCTGTAAGAATTAGAAGTCAGCCTTGTCTCCCTCCCTCCCAGCAGCCTTCTCGCTGACTTCACACTAAATGTTAAAAGATCAGAACATTCATTTCCAAAAGAACCTTATGAATAACTCAACAGAGTCAGTTCACCACAGTGGTCGTAATTCAGATAAAGCACTCTATTCAAAAAGAGAGAGAGAGAGAAGAAAAGAGAGAGAGAAACAGACAAAGACACACAGGTCTGACAATGATTTACAAAATATGCGTGTAGGATTCTTTGCTCTTCACAGTGATAATGTGAGGTAGCAGCAGGTGTTATTATTGTTCTATTTTAAAGCAAGATTAATTGACACTTGTCCACATCGCAGAGTTTCCGAGTGTCGGTGCCTGACTGGGAGTCCAGGTGTTTGCCTATGAGTGTCATGCTCTTTCTTCTGTCCTATGTTGCTTTTTGTGGGATTAGAATGGCAGTCATACTAAGGCACCATCTCCTTGGGGCAGCAGTGTCACTGAAGCTGATTCATAAGTAAACAACTATTTTGGCAAATTCGGGTCTTCATCATTTAGACCTGTTTATATAATATCACCAAAACAAAATAAAAACCCTTTATACTGTCTTACTGTTTTGCCTCTATCACACTAAACATTCTGATATTTGAGAAGGAGGCACCCACAATTATTAATGCCATGTGACATTTGAATGGTACAGTGGAGTTCTTTTTTATTCTTCACCTTTGTCATAGAATGACTTAGTAAGAGAGAAGTTCAGTTTTATTGCAGTTGTGCAATTTTACTTCATGGCGGGTGTATTGAATTTTTTTTTAGCATGGTTGGAACTTCCAACCCTTGCAAACCCCAACCAAGAGTCCCAGAGAAACTTCAGGGTTTGCTCAGACACCTGCATAGTGCTTGCGACAAAGTAGGTCCTTAGTCAGAAATAAATCTGAATAGTTAATTGGTTTTCTTGCTTGGTCAACATACCATTTTGTACTATATCTGGAGAAGAAAACAACATTGATTTATTTTTTTTCTCTCTACTTTAAAAGGTTATCATCTTCATTAAGATATAATGAATTGGGAAAGGGATATATGTTTCAGTAATAATACAACAAGAAAACAGATAATAAAAAGAAATGTGTGTGCAAAGCATAAATTCAGTAGAAGTATATTTATCTTTCAAGATTACTTCTTACTCTTTATAAATTTATCAAACACTAAAGCAGTCTGAATTTATTAGTAAATGCATGATTTAGTTTGCACATGATTTAAAATGAAGAAAATATTATTTTGCAATCTTTTGTCGTTGATGAGGATTCAGCAGGGGAATTGGCTCATTTTGTTACATAAATCTCTTTCTACAATGACATGAATCATGTGTCTACGATCAATGCTAAATTCTTTCTTGGTCTTCTGTTTCTCTGTGGTGAAATGCACATTCTGTAACTCAGAATCTATCAATCTACCTACCTATCCGTAATGCTATTAAGATTATATGACTTAGCACATGAGCCCTAAGAATCATTGATCCTATTTCTCTCTGTGAGAGATTTAAAGACCCCTGACAGTCCTATTTTTCATAACCCTCTCCTTTCTCCTTGTTGAACAGGTCTGCGCTTTTTCCCCCCAGCAGCCTTTTTTGGCACTGTGCTCTGTGTAGGTAAAATATCCCTACATGTCCTTCAAAAAAATTCTTTTCCCAATAATTTCCTATTGAAATTGGTTGGCTCATTAAGTTGGCTTATTGCATTCTTCTCTCTAGGGTTTTTTCAATTTAAGCTTTGCACTCTTTCACATTTTGTTTTCCACCTTATTTTTGGAACAGTTCCACTCAGTTTCCAACCTTATCTGCTTACTAAATAGGTCTATCTTTTCTACTTGGAAGAAAAGAGTATGAAGGAAAATATTCAATATGAAATGATATCCTAGCAAATAAACAGAAGCAACCAATTAAGATAATTGATTATACTAACATTTTGATCCTTGTAAAATAAGGAGGCTTAACTGAGAATTACCACCAGTGACCCAAGAAGCAGAACATCATGCTTTTCCATCTTACTCCCATCAGAAACAACCTGCATTTAGCTGTTACCCACTGATTGAAAAAGTTTAGTACATTTAGAAAATGTACACAAATGACTGGTATACAGTAGATCACATCACTATCATTTGCAAATTAAATTTTCATTTTTCTCCCTTTCTTCTTGCTTTCCTCCCCCTCCTCCATGACCTCCAGTATTCCACACCTCAGTAAAAACGGCACCGTCATCCAGCCGGCCGGCCTCCTACCCCACCCCATTACCGTGCAATCACCAATCCCGATGCATATGGCTTCTTTTACATTTTTTGAATAAGTCCAGCTTTCTCTATCCCCATTATTACTACCTAAGTCTGATGATGAGTGGGCACCATCATCTGTGACTGGACTGCACTGATAGCTGCATCCCCAGTTGCTCGTTCGTTTTCCACTCTGCAACCAGTGATGGCTTAAAACATAAACCCTGACATGCTACGCCCATGCTTAAAATCCTTCAACAGCCTTTTTATTTTTTTCTCCATTGTCATTTACAGTGACAGAAGGAGGAGGATGTGTACTTATTTCAGGGACAGGAGGTTAACCAAGTGACTATAAATTGGTGTAGTATATGTAACGGGCCATGAAAGAAAGAAATTCTGTTCAGAAGGGGGAGGTTAAGGCAGCATAAAAATGAATTCAGTCTGGACCCAAAAATCCAGATTAATGTAGAAGAATGTAGGGCTCCTGGAAGCACATCACAAGGAAACAGAATGGAAAAACTGGATTATCCAATACATAGGACTACGGTGAAACATATGAGGAAGAAATAGTCATAGATTTTCTTAGGAAAGCAGCAAAATGAAGCAGTTGTTGATACAGGGAAGAACATTTTGCAAGAAGTAAATGTGACTGTGTAACACTCTTTTGCCTCAGATGTAAACAATATAAATGCCATAAGATAAAAGCTCCAAATAATGATTTAACCAAGAATTGTATCTGTCCACAGTAGCAGGATAGGGGAACAGGATAAGTGAATAGGTCTTCATTTGTTATACTTAGAAATCAATAAATAATGCCTCAAATAGAAAAAAAAGTTTAAAATCATATGTTAAATATGGCATTTTAAAATATAAAAATGAAAGAAAACTAAAAATAATTTTAAATATTTGCCTCTGGAGGATTGTGGTTGGGGAATAGCAAGAAAGAAGACTTCAGGATTTCATTATCAGGATTTCATTAAATATTGCAACACATTTTGGCTTCTTAAGTTATGGTTATAAATTATTTTAAAGAAAATATGTATAAATATTTTAAATGATAGTAATGGTAAAACACTTTGCTAAAATATTAACCAAAGAAAGCAATGTTAATATCAGGCAAAAGAGATTTTTAGGCAAAAGTGTTATTAGAAAAACAAAAATTTTATTTAATGATAAAAGGACTAACTCCCCAGGAATTTATCCCTCTAACAACACTGATTCAGTATATAGATAGGGATATTTGACAGAGTTACAAGAAAAAGTCAAAATCCACAAACAATTTAGAAGAGGAAAAGGGAAGAGAAATGTGAACATTTAGCTTATGAACCAGCAGTTTCAGTTGAGTATTTGCCCATGAGAAATGTTTTACACGTGTTCATTCATAGCATACTTAACCATATTAGCCCAAAACTGGGAAAAAGTCAATGTACATCCATGAACAGGTGAGTGGATAAACTAATTGTGGAATATTCATAAATGGAAATCTACTGAGAACTAAAAAGGAGATAACCACTGATCCCTTTACATTAATAAATCAAAAACATCACTCTAAGTAAAAAAGCCAAACACAGAAGCCCACATACTTTTTTTAGTTTTTAAAAATTTATTAAAAAATAATTTATTTGAGAGAAGAGAATGAACAAAATCAATCTATAGTAACAGAAAGCAGATAGATGTCTGGTTTGCTGGAGTCGAGGGGAAGGGGCATTGACAACAAAGGAACACATGGAAATTTGGGGAGTGACAAGTGTTCTATGGCTTAGCTGGGGTGGTTACACAGGTACACACATTTGTTAAGATTCATTCATATACCTAAAGACCTTATTGAATGTAATTATGGTTCAATAAATTTGGCTCTAAAGTTTTAAAGGAAGGGCATATATATATATATATATATATATATATATATATATATCTTCCAGCTGCCATAACAAAATACCACACACTGGATGGCTTAAACAACAAACATTTATTTCCCAAAGTTCTGACAGCTGAGAAGTCCAAGATCAAGGTGCTGACAGATTTGGTGTCTTGTGATGGTCATCGCCCTGGTTTGTAGACAGCTGCCAGCCATCTTCTTGCTGGTGAATGGAGAGTAGGGGTGGAAGACAGACAGAGAGCTCTCTGGTCACTTCTTATAAAGGCATTAATTCCATCATGGGGGCTCTACTCTTCATGACTTCAACTAAACCTAATTACCTCTCACTGTCACCCCCTCCAAATGCCATCACATTAAAGATTAGGGCTTCAATATATGAAAGTGGGGCGACACAAATGTTCAGTCTATAGAAATACTGAGCTTTTCAAAAGACTTCCAGCCTAGGGTCTGGGAACCTCGATCACATTTATTGGCAGTGGGAACTGTGACTTGACAGAGCTGGGATACTTTTGGAAAGCCAATGAAAACGGTGTTGTGCCAACAGAAAGGGAGAGAACACCTTTCTCCCACGAGAGGTGGCGGCATGAGGGTAGTGATGGCATAAAAGCCACCTCAGAGGTCGTGCTGAGGCAGGAGGAGCAGCTCAAGCCAGCCAAGGCCTCTAGCAGTGCATTTCTGCACCAGCAGCAAGAACAAAATTTAATTAGCTTCGGAAGATATTGCTGGAGGCTCCACTGAATTAGTTATGTTTTATTACCATAATTAATATGATATAAACCTTTAATATTCTCTCCCCCATCCTGAAGCTGATGTGTTCTGGGGAAAGTGAAATGTACATCTATTTTATGATGGTATAACATGACCCGAAGAAACACATGAATAAAACTATAGAGACTTAACTGCTCTTAACCTCAGTTCTTCTTTTCTAAAAATGAAAACATTAGTCTAGTTGATTTCCAAGGTCTCCTTTAATTTTATATTTTATGGCATAGTCCCTTCCCTTACAGAGCATGGGAAGGAATGACATGCACAGCTGTAATAATAAAAAATAAATAAAACACCAGTACTTACACAAAAATTCAAGATAATCAATTATAACTATTATAATAGTATAGCATATTATGATTGATAATATTAGTGACTAATAAGATAACATAGTAAACAATGTTTCAGTAAAATAGATGGAAACAAGATAATTATATTTATCTATCTCATCTCTCTATCTATGAAGTCAATATGATTCCTGTAAACTATCCATAGTAGCTGGTTAGTAACTATAAGTTAATAAAAGTTAAAAGATCACATTTAAAATAGAGAAATGAGCATCCATTAGGCAGGAACGATCATAATAAGAAATTTGCAAAATCCATACAGAGAACTATAAATGATTTGAGTAAATAAAGGAGAGTCATAAAATATCCCTGGATGGAAAGTCTGAATTACGTCGATCTCGCATCTCCTTTCAGCTAGTAGTCTCTTCTGTTCTCAGCTTCATAGTCACAGTTTTTAGCATTGTCAACACTGCCCATGTCCGTTTCCTTCTTTCCCATTTACTCTTCAGTTGACTACAATCTGTGCTGTGCCCTCTCTCTAGGCCACCAAAACAATTCTCTTCAAAGTCACTAACAACATCCTCGCTGCTAAAGCCAGTGACAACTTTGCAGTCATTATTTTTCCTGATATCACAGGAGCATTTGACAACGTCATCAGTCCCTTTTGCTGAGAAACCATCTCCCCTGTCCTTCCAAGGCAGCACACTCTCGAGTTTTTCTGCCCTCCCTCTGGCTGCTCGTTCTGTTTGGTTCTGCGGTTCCTCATCCTCTGCCCGCACCTTTCATGTCGGTGCTCCTTAGACCCTCCGCTAGCTTTGCTCTGCGGACTCTACCTGGGAAGAAGTCACACACACGCTTAGAGCTTAACCTGCTCTTTAAACACTGAAGATGCCCAAATTTGTACTCTTATTTCACCCTCATCCAGACTTCAATAGCCTAGTGCACATGTAGTTTTGGGTGTACCACGCACATCTCAAACTTAACATACACAAAAATTAGCATCTTGCTACCTAATACTCACTCACCTTTCCTTCATTCCCTCTCAGTGAATAAAACCGACATGTACCAATTTGTCAGCTCTAATTTCTCCCTCTCCCTTATTTTACATGTCTAATTAATCACCAATCTCTGTTCATTTCACCTCCTAATATCTTCCAAATATACCACCTTTATCAAATCTGCCCATCTGTCTCTATTCCTCGTACCACTACCCTAGCTCACACTAGCATCATTTTTCTTTTCTTATGACTTATTAGAGCATCTGTTTTCCTGGCCCCATGTTTTTGCCTCACTCCAGTTGATCCTCCATATTGCAACCAGATGGATCTTCTTTGAATGTGAGTCTGATCAAGCCACTCTCTTACTTAAACCCTTCCAATGATTCCGCAGTGTAAAAGGCTGTGCTCCCTTTCGTGGTTGCCCCACCTTGACCAGGTCCCTATCTAAAAAAACCAACCCTCTACATTCTGCTTCAGACACAAAGAATTATTTTCAACTTCTCAAATGCATCAGGCTCTCTATTGACTGTTAGATTTTCCAGATGCTGCTCCCTCTGTCTTCAACTTCTCTCTCATCTGTTTGCCTGCCTACCATAAACCTGAGGACTAAACTTAGATGTCACTCACCTAGGAAGCCTCATCGACTTTAAAGCCTGGGGTAGACCCTTACCATACATTCTCCTAACACCTTGTGCCTCTCTTCTAATCACTGGTGTTGCACTGGGTTGTACATGTCAATTACTCTCCCATTTCCTACACTAGAAGCCATGACTGTGAGGGCAGAAACTATTTCCATCTGGGACATCGCTGTATTCTCACATCAAGCAGTTTCTGACACACAGTAAGGGTTCAATAAATATGCAGTGAAATATTGTATTGATTGTAGACTTATAACAGTGAAGTTAGTAATAATTGTACAAGAATGGACAGATCAATGAAATAGAAAAAAAGCCCAAAAGAGACCCTTAAGAAATAGAGAATTTAATGAAAGCATCACTGTAGACATATGGAGGAAAGTGAGAATTTCTGAGTTACTACTGGTTAGCTTTTGGGGTAAGGAGTGGGGAAAGATTTTCTAAGGTTAAAATTTATGAAAAATGCCACCAAAAATGTATTTGATTCCATAATCATTTATATAGCTGTTAATCACAAACGTCATGAGCCAAGTTAAAGGGCAAGTTGAAAGCTGATCAGGGGAGGGGAGGTACACACTCATTAAAAATGAGAGGCAGAGGGTTAAATATATTTTCCTCAAATTTTAAGAAAACATGATAACCCCAGATAAATCACCAAAGACATAAAAAAAAAAATTAAAGAATACAAATTAATAATGAAAAATTCAACTTACTTGGAATCAAAGAAATACAAATTTTTTAAATGTGACAACTTTTTAAAACCTTCACATTAGTAAATATTTTAATGTAAAAATTCCAGAAATACAAGAGGGTGGTAAGACATTATTGGGGGAGTGAGAAATTGATACAGCTTTCTCTTAAGCAGTCTGCAATATGCGACAGGAGTCCTTAAGCCTTCTAAGATTCTAGGATTCTTTGACCAACAAAGAATCAAGCCTAAAGAAATAAACCATAGGGGAAAATTTTTGTCCCTATAATTATTGTCACAGTGTTATTTATAACCATGTAAAATAGAAAAAATAAGTATTAAACAATAAGAAACTGGTTAAATAAATTCTAGCACATCCATAAACTATGGTGTTTTGCAGCCATAGGCAGATAAATGGGTAGGTAGGTAAGTAAGTAGGTAGAAAAATGCAAAATTGCATAGAAAGTATGAGATTACCATTGTAAAATTAAGTATACACAAACACACAGAAGCTACAGGAAATAAATATGTTAGATGTGCCTTCCTCTAGACTGAGATTGAAACAGTTATTTTCTTCTTATATGTTTTTATTTCCACATTTTCTAGAATGAATAAGTATTACTTTTAAAAAACAGCAAAAAATAAATAAAAATTAACTGTAATAGAATCTGTTAAAGCCAACCTGACCATACAGAAAGCATCAAGACTGATGGGGCCAAGTATTAAGTTTTCATTGAAAAAGGTCTTTTGAAAACAGTATAAAGTTAGAGGAATCCTGGAGCTGAGTAGTATGACTAAAGGATGTCTTGCACTGATTGTTGGGACAGTGAGGGCTCAGAAATGCTCCAGAGGCAGTAAGGGGATGTGCCTGAGGCCCTGGTGGGAAGCCTGAAAACCACAGAGTGAAAACAGAGCACTGGAGAGCATCAAAGAGGCCACAAGGGCCCTAGAATCAGGAAACGTAGAATCACAGATGGGATATGGGTTGTGGGCCAGTAGACTTAGGCAACATAAGTTTACAACATCCCACAGAGCTTCTACACTATTGGAGGTAAAAAGTCAAATGATCTAGAGATGAGGCCCCAGGGCCACCCTGTTAAAGCCTATTTCAAAGTGCTAACATGGTATTCCAGAAACAACTCCTTAAAAGTGATGATGTGCAGATCTGAAAATGGGAATGCTGACTGGAAAGGAGGCTGGAGAAGAGGGGTCCTGGTGAAGCCTCTGAGGGAAGAAGAGAGAGAGGACCACAAAGACCCCCACATGCTAGGGAGATGGGGCAATCAATGAATGGCCTTCACTCAGGCTCTGTATTCCTGCACATTAAAATGAGCTTTAAAGCACAAGGCAGTAGATTTGTTAGAATTAAGTTCTCTATGAGTGACAGAAACCCCCAAAGAACCAAGATTAAATAATTTAGAAGTTTGTTTTTCTCTGCAAGTCTAGTGGGAGGCAGTCCTGGGTAGCCCATGCACAGCGTCGGGCATTCAGGCCCCCTCTACTTTTTTTGCTTTGCTGTGCATTAACTCCACTCTCAATGCCACCTCAAGTTCTAGGACAGCTCCCCCAGTTTCAGCTATTTTGTCTTCTTACTGGTCAGTAGTGGAAGAAGAAAAGAGCAAAGAATGATATAGGGGATTTCGAGATGCTACTTCCTGACCCTTCTGCTTATATCTCCTTGGCCAGAACTTAGTCACAGAATCATACCTAGATGCAACAGAAGCTGGGAAACGCAGTATTTATTCTGGGTAGCCACATGTCCCACTCAACATTCTATTAACACAGAAGATGGAGAAAAGGATACTGAGGGGATAGCTAACAGTTGATTTCGAAGAGAGATTTCAACAAATGAAGTAAGAGGGAGTGACTGTCCAGAAGAGGGAACACTTTGTGCAAAGTCAAAGAGGGGTGAAGGGCAACATGTGTCCAGGAAATAGTGAGTATCATCCACCAGCTGGGGTCTGCCTGATTCAACCACGTGTGAGCTTCAGGTTTAGCATGAAACACATCTTTGCCTCATGGGGTGTGGGTGAAGAGCCCATGACACCAAGACTTATATTACTTTTCTAGGCTCCTTACTTAATGTTTGATGTAATTTGCATCAGTTGAGATGCTCGTGGTGTGCTGGTAGTTTGTTTTCTAAAGCACTTACTGCTCCAAGTTTGTTCTCATCTCCAGAGAATTACTAAAATGACTCAAACATCTACAAGGATGCAAACAGCAGACTGCTGGGTATGCACTTAGCCTGGATTAAAAAGCGTCGGCTTGGCAATGTTAGCCTCTCGCAATCAGAGAGATCTAAGCCAACATGCCTTGCCCAAATTGGTCATTTTTGTCCTCTGCAATAATGCATCCAAGAATACAAGTACAACATGCATATGATATTCAAAGGTGAGACGATCAAAGAGTCATCACAGCATGCCAGATGAGTATGCCTCATAGAGATAAAAAAATAAAAAATAAAAACCAGGATTTTGTGCAAAGTGTGATTGCTTCATTGCTTCATTTCCAGTAAACTTGATTTGAAACACGAGATCTTTCCCTTAACCCTGTCCCTTAGCCCTGATTCCAGAAAATAAACATGACGCCATTTATCTGGCCCCTGGGTGGGTCTCCAAAATTCTGGACAAATGCCTTTCTACTTTGGTGCAATCAAATGTCTTAAAGAAAGTGTGGTTTGTGCTGAAGTGGCAGAAAATGCAACCTACTTGGGTATCCAGAGTCAAGGGTTCTTATCCATAAAATGTAGCATCAAGGTGAATTTGTGCTCACTGTGAAAGAGACTTGCTTGCTGATGGGACCACATTTGTCTCTGAAGAAACTCCCAAATGAGTTGCAAAGTAGCCATCTTCTGCAGGATTGAATGTAGAGCTCCTGGAGCAAATGCTACGTTAGGGAAAAGCCTTTGGCAGAGGAGGACATGGCCAAACAGCTGGAACGAGTTACCTGCTCCACAGAAACTGGCCCTGGCCTTGTTCACACTGAAGACATCTTTATGCTCCCAGTTTAAGAAGCATTATCTATAGGGAATATAATTATCATTTTTCATTGTTGTGCTCTGGCATTTTCTTATAGTGCATGAGCTTAATGCATTAGAATCTTTGCTTTGGAAACAGCTGGCTCAGCTCAAACAGCCTGAACGCAAACGACGCTCCTGCTTATCCCTTTATAATTTTCATTTTTGAACAAGAAATCATGGAATCAATCCTTAACAGACTTGGAAGTTTTCGTGGGACAAAGTGTTTCTTACAATGCTCCTAGTCTTTCCTTCATAATTATGATGCAGAGGAAATTAAGAACTTCTTTTGAACTCTTCAGCAGATATAACTTATATGACCTTCACTCATCTGTCACCAACTGCAACATTTTTGCCATATTCAGCCTCCCAGATAAATGTTTAATTGTCAAAAGCAGTGAGCGGAACAGTGTGATAATGTTCTATCATTTGAGTTTTTAAAAATAAAAATAAAAACCTATATCATGATTTACATTTATACCCCACCTGAGTTTTTGCATACAAATTGCACCCCACCTGAGTTTGTCACATGGGATTATAATATTAAAGAACGCAGATGTTAACTGGAGTCAGTTCGGGGTAGCAGCTGGGTGACTTAAGAAACGTGATTTTTCCAGCTGCATGAAGGTGAGGCTACTGAGTCATGATTTGGAGTTAAAAAAAACAACAACCCAGGTTTGAATTAGGATTTGCCCTTCAACTATCTGAATGTTGTCAGATATCTAAATTTCTTCAATTCCTAGCTTCCTGACCTAGACGGAAGGGAGGTGATAATAATAATACTCAACATTATTATTATTATCATTATTATACTCTCAGGACGGCTGTAGAAATTAGCAGAGCATTTCGTAACTTTAGGGGAGATGTTTAACAAATTAATTAATCATATGTGCTTTCAAATGGTGGGAAGGGCTCTATCCTAAAACACCTGTGACTTGCCTCTAACGCCTGGGGAAAAGAAATGCTGTGCTTTATAAGAGACTAGCTAAGACCCATGGCATTATTGGAGCAAGTAAGCAGCTTTTCCTCGGCCCAGCTCAGAGCTTTAGATCCAGACCTTGAATACATCTAATAAAGAATTGAGCCAACCAGCCCAGACCACAGTTAAGCTCACATTTTTGACCCTCTGAAAATGTATCCGTTTGAAGCTAAATATGCGAAAGTTCATAGAAACTGGCATCTGAGTTGGTTTCAGAAATATTTATAATCCTGCTAAATATATTTTTGGTGAAAATTTAGCAACAGAAAAAGAGCCTGCCTCTTAGGTAAGGAAAGGACATAAGTCCAAAGGGTGTTTCAGGCTGACTGACTCTGACTTGAATAGTTTTCCCGAGCTGCCGCAATCTATGGACTGGTTCGCATGGGCCTCAGCAAATCAGACTATTGGCATCTTTTTGTTAAATCTACCTTAGCTTTCCGGAGAGAAAGCCATTAGGAAAAACCATTTCCCCTTTTGTTAGTTTGATTCATGCTCCAAGCTCCTCTAAACCATTAGGGGATGAAAATACTCATTAACACTAGTTCCTCTTTGCAGATTTCCTCTCTGGTGGGCGAGGGTCTATTCCTTCCTCTTCTTCAAGGAGAACTTAAGAAAACAGGCAACAGGAAGAACAAAAGAACAAAAGAACTTAAGAAAAAAGAGGACACAGCAAGGGGAAAAGAAAAGAAAAAGATGATCCAAAGAGCAAAAGAAAAAAATGATATGGCAGCAAAAACCCTATGTTATACCTCGTTTAATTATTCAAGTATCATGTCAGAACAAAAATTTCAGCAACATATGTTGTATTCATGTAGGGGCAATAGGAAAGAGACGACCTGGTGTAAACTGTTGAACAAGCCTCAGACATCCGTGAAACAGCTTCAAAATTTTTGTCATACCGAGAACTTCCAGGTACATGTTTAATAGAAAAAAAAGCGATGGGCAGAATAGAATGAATAATATACTAATATTCAGGTTTAAAAAACTACACACACATACACACACACACTTTTATGAACATACTATATCCCTGAAAATACCAACAAGAGACTTGATGGTAGTTGTCTTTCTAGAAAACTTAGGTGGCTAAAAGATAAGGGTACAACTTTTTGTAACTTTGTAATATCATACTATTTGTATATAGTATCTTGTCAATATAAATAAAATGTTTTATAACGATATAATTGACATATAACATTATATTAGTCTCAAGTGTGTAACACAATTTGACATGTGTAAATATTGAGAAATAATCACACAATAAGTCTAGTTAACATGCATCACCACACAGTTACAATCTACTCCCTTAACAACTTTCAAATATGCAATGCAGTATTATTAACTAGAGCCACCATGTTGTATATTACATCCCCAGGACTTATTTATTTTGTACCTAGAAGTGTGTACTTTTTGACCACCTTCACCTACCCCACCCCATCCTTTGGTAACCACTAATCTGTTCTCTCTGTATCTAAGAGTACTCTCTGACTTATTTCACTTAACCCAATACCCTAGAATTCCATCAATATTGTCATAAATGGCAATATTTCCTCCTTTTTATGGCTGAATTTATATATATATATATATATATATATCACATCTTCTTTACTCATTCATCTATTGA
The DNA here is from genome assembly GCA_004026545.1 of Mormoops blainvillei. Lineage (NCBI taxonomy): Eukaryota > Metazoa > Chordata > Mammalia > Chiroptera > Mormoopidae > Mormoops > Mormoops blainvillei. Next base: position 252,699 of record PVJD01001150.1, read on the forward strand.
TAAACACTTTGATTGTTTTCATGTCTTGGCTACTGTAAATAATGCTGCAATGAAGATGGGGTGCAGACTTTTAAATTAATGTTTTCATTTCTTTCAAATAAATGCCCAGAAATAGAACTGCTGGATCATATGGTAGTTCCTTTTTTAACTTTTTTGAGGAATCTTCATACTGTTTTCCATAGTGGCTGCACCAATTTATATTCTCACCAACAGTGCACAAGGGTTCAGTTTTCTCCACATCTTTGGCAAAATGTTATTTCTTGTCGTTTTGCTAATAGTCATTCTAACAGGTGTGAGGTGATTTTTCATTGTAATTTAATTTGCATTTCCCTGATGATTAGTGATGTTCAGGTCCTTTTCATGTACCTGTTGATCATTGGTATGTCATTTTTTAAAAAATGTCTATTCGGATCCTCTGTTCATTTTTAAATTGGATTATTTGTTGCTATTGAGTTGTATGAGTTCTTTATTTTCAATATTAATCCCTTATTTTCAATATATTTACAAATATTTTCTCCCATTCAGTAGGTTGCCTTTTAAGTTTGTTTAAGTTTTCTTTGCTGTGCAGCTTTTTAGTTTGATGTAGTACACTTGTTTATTTTTGCTTTTGTGGCCTTTCCTTTTGGTGTCAAATCCAAAAATTTATCGCCAAGACCACTGTCAAGGAGCCTACTGCCTATGCTCTCTTCTAGGAGTTTTATGGCTTCGGATGGTATGATCAAGTCGTTAATCTATTTGAGCTGAGTTTTGTGTATGGTGTAAGGTAGTGGTCCGGTTTCCTTCTTTTGCATGTGGCTGTCCAATTTTCCCAACACCATTTATTGAAGAAACTGTCCTTTCCTCATTGCATATTCTTGGCTCCTTTGTTGTAAATTAATTGACCATAAATGCGTGGATTTATTTCTGGGCTTTCCATTCTCTTCCATTGTTTAAAAAAAAAGTATTTTTATTAAAAAGAAAACTTTACATCATCACAAATAGAAGGTAACTGTGAAATGGAACTAATACACTGCTATCTGTGCCCTGCTCTCATTGCTGGAAGGGGCGGCAGGCCAACGTTAGAGAGGTGTTAAAGAGCAGAACCAGAGACTTTCTCCCTTATGCACTTGGAAGTGTTGAAAAAAAGAAATTGATCATGGGAATGAGAAAACCAGCCAAACACTGGGAGAAAATATTTGCAAAAAACACATCTGATAAAGGATTGTTATCCAAAATATACAAAGAACTCATAAAACTCAATAAGAAAATAAACAATCCAATTTAAAAATGGGCAGAAGGCCCAGACACCTCACCAAAGAAGATATACAGATGGCAAATAAGCATGTTAAAGGATGCTCTTGTTCATATCTCATCAAGGAAATACAAATTAAAACAATAATGAGATACCACTATATATTTATTAGAATGGCCAAAGTCTGGAACACTAAGAACACCAAATGTTGGCAAGGATATGGAAAAACAAAACTCCTGTTCATTGCTGGTGGGAATGAAAAATGGTACCATCACTTTGGAAGACAGTTTGGCAGTTTTTTACAAAACTGTGCATACTTTTACCATATAATCCAGCAATCATTATCCTTGATATTTATCCAAATGAACTGAATACTTATCTATACAAAACCTGCACATGGATATTTATAGAAGTTTTTTTAAATAACTGCCAAAATTTGGAAATAACCAAGATTTCCTTCAGGAGGTGAATAGATAAATAAACTATGGTATGTCCAGATAAGAGAATTATTAGTCATCATTAAAAAGAAATGAGCTGTCAAGCCATGAACAGACATGGGGAGAACTTAAATGCATATTACTAAGTGAAAGAAACCAATCTAAAAAGGCTACATATACCCTGGATGGGTGGCTCAGTTGGTGGGAGTGTCATCATGTACACCAAAAGATTGCAGGTTTGATCCCAGGTCATGGTACACACCTAGGTTGCAGGTTCGATCCCCAGCTGGGGCGTGTATGGGAGGCAACCAATTGATGTTTCCCTAACACATAGATGTTCCTCTCTCTCTCTTTTTTTCCTCTCTCTAAAATCAATAAACATATCCTCGGGTAATGATTAAAAACATAAATGATAAAAATAAAATTAAAAGACTACATACTATATTATTTCAACTATATGACATCCTAGAAAAGGCAAACCTATGGAGACAATCAAAAGATTAGTGGTTGGCAGGGGTTAACAAGGGAAAAACAATAAACAGGCAGCACATAGAGAATTTTGAGGATAGCGAAACTATTCTATAACTATAAATATATACATATATAAATATATGTACACACATATGTATACATATATACATATGTGTGTGTGTATTCATATATATATATATATATATATATATATATATATATATATGAAAGTATATCTATCTGAAACAGTAATGGTGGGTACATGTTATTATACATTTGTCCAAACCTAGAGTGCCAACTATGGACTCCGGGTGATGAGGATATGTCAGAGATAGCTCATCAGTTGTAACAAAGGTACCACTCTCATGTGGGATTTTGATAGTGGGGGAGGTTGTCCATGTCATTAAGGGGTATGTGGGAACTCTCTGTACTTTCCGCTCAATTTTTCTGTGAACCTAAAACTACTCTGAAAACTAAGTTTATTAATTAAAAGAAGAAATGGAAACATTTATAACATTCTGACCTTATGACTCAATGACATTTAATGCCATGTTCAGGCCTTACTTAAAATCTTCACCCTTTGGGAAACTCTGGTATCACAGAAAGGGCATCACCTTAGGAATAATGGTTTTGAGTCTTGGGTGCTCATCATTTCCTAAATCTCTCTAGTGTTAATTCTTCTCATCCAGATTGAGATCCTTCTCATCTCCTATCTTTCAAGGATTGAATGGGATCAAATGACAAAAGGCACATAAAAATAGTTAGAAAAGAACATACAAATAAAAAGAATTATTACCTCCAAAATGTCATATAGTAAATAGTTCTAATAGTTTCCATGAAAAAAACAAACATTTCTATCTCTTGTATCTTGAAATAAGTATTTCTAGGAGCAGGCTGAGAATAAATAGGGAGAAGTTAGAGACTAGAAAAAGTTATCCAAATCACTCAATGAACCCACTTACCAAATGGAATGCGGGGACACATTACATATCCCAGAAGAAGCAAAACAAGGAAGGAGCAGAAATATTAGAAAGCAAGAATGAGGGCTATTTTGGAAATTTGTGTGACATGACACAGGAATGCCCTTAACCCTGCAAGGGAAGGAAAGGAGGCAGTGAGTGCTTTAGCCAGGCAGCCACGGGGCCCAGGCTGCCACTCCGACCTGAGGGAGGGTGCTGGGCTCCCCCGGGTCAAGCCTCTAGTACAGCAGGAGAGGATCCCTGACTTAGAGGATGGATTCTTTTACCACAAATATAACCACATTTGAGAACCGTGGATCTGTAAGAGGCTGTGTTTATATGACACCACAGCGTATGGGTCAATCATTACAGATGGTGAAAACAAACAGTAGGGCTATCACCTTTTTCTTGTGTTGTGGTCCATGAGATGCACAGGTAATCATGGGGAAGAAAGAGGATATCCATAGCCAAATGAGAACTAGAATTTCTAGGCTAAATAAAAGTCAACACTTATTTCATGGAAAAATATCTCAGAGTGCTTAATGTTCTACCTAGTTCCTGAAGGGCTATAAGTAAGCAGTGTTTTCCTAACACCTGACCACGAGTCCTCTCTACTCCTTAATCCCCTTCTCCCTTACTCATTTATGTAATGTCTATTAACAACTATATTATTTTTGAAACTGTGAATTAAGCACGTTGAGCAATGCAGGCAGGGACTGCCTTGGGCTATACTGCTCTGAGTCCCCCACAGTTGAATCAATAAATGGTGGAGGAATAGATGAATAATTTAGACAGCCAGAATTAGCTGCTCTTCTATGACTGCTCTTTTAGAGAGTATAATCTTCAAGGCCCCTTTCAAAAGACTATACAAACATAGGTCTATTGTTTCATAAACAGCTTTAAGCAATACTTATGAAAACACACATGCACACCATGTACACTCTCATTTTCTTCCAAAGAGAAATGCACACACAGAGGGTGCCCTCCATCTCCCCACAACAATTTTTTTATACCAGTGCTAAGAAATGTATCACAAGAGTAAGTTAACTCAGAGAGCACTCCACTGGGATCTTTAGACCTCATTATTTCTCAGCATAATTAAATCCTTATTAGATTAAATTTTGCACTTTTTCTGGACTTAATAAATTTAATACCCAGCCAACTGTTAATGCACCATTAGATAAGACCGAGAAAAGAAATTTGAAGAAGACTATCCTTTACCAAGGCATTCCAAATTCTCAATTTTGTAGAAGAGCCCCCCCCTCCCCCAGACATATGCTACCCACATTAACATGGCATGACTTTCAAGGTGTTTTATTCCAAATAAGAAAAGGAAGGAATCAATAGAATTAGCACAAGAAGGCTTTTGGCTGGAAAGAAAGTGAAAGGTAAAAATGGAAAGACTTTAAATAGGAGGATGTGGTTTTTGACAACCCAGACATATTGGCCCTTATATGAAGCCAAGCAAAACAGAGAAGAATTCAGCTCTGTAACTACAACAGTCTCTTTATGATGCTCAAAAAATAAATACAATGGCCTAAATGCTGTAGTCTCCTCACTCTTCATTGGCCACCACATATCCATGCCCCCACCACAGCCCTTCTTTCTTCCAAAATGGTCCAACAAAGACAACCATCCCCTCTCCATGTTATTCCCATTATACCTTGGTCTAAGGTTTTTCAGTACTTGAAAGAACAACAACTTAAAATCTACCAAAAATTAGTTAGAAAGGAAGGCTGGAGTCTGATGAACACTCGAAGCTCAGGCTGGCTTCAGCTGCCAGGACACCATCAGCAAAATGGCATTATAGCTTCATTGGCAAGAAAGAGTGCTTTTCATTGCCTTCAGGTGTGGAAATAAAAGCTGCAACTGTCTCGCCAAATATGTTTTTCTTCAACAGCAAAGTTAAACCAGCCAAAAACCTTGCTGACAAGTTTAGTATATGAGAATCACAAATCAGCAGCAGTCTTCATTCATTAGGCAGCACAGTTGACTCTCCACCTTTCATTCATCACTATCTAAGTCTATCTAAGGTGAGGCCAGCACTACCACTTGTAAAGCCAACACAGTCAAACAACTGATGTGTGTGTGTGGAGGGGCAGGGTATATGTGAGAGAGAGAGAGAAATAATGTTTTACCTGACTTTTTTCTATGAATTGACAGATGGTGGGTAGTGGGTTTCCACATATTCAGTGATAACCCCTGTTAATTTGATTACCACATGGTATTGGAATCTGTGCTTTCTACATACTGCATACTTCTTAAGAGAAAGGATCATGTCTTAGTGTCTCCTTGTATCCCCCAAATACACAGCACAATGCTGGGCAAGTAATAGGAACTTGGAAAGTAAATATTTGTTGATTTGACCTGAATTGACCTGCACTTGTTCTTGAAACAGGTAAACACGGGCCATTGCTGTATGTACCCAGAGGCTCCTTCCAGAAAAAGTTTGCTGCCTGTGTGACACAGAATGCAAGTGACACGAAATCATAGCTTAGCCTGTTCCATGAGACCACTTTTGGCTTCCACAGTCTGGGGATCCAGCCAGTGGGGATCAAGCACTTAGAGCCCTCTTACAGAAAAAGGAGCAGCGGCTCCTCAGATTCCGCTCCCGTACCCACCCCACCTCATCCTTGCCAACCTCTGCCACTGTTTAACTCTTCTCTAGAAGTAAATTTTACAAAGAGTGTGGGACAACATAAGCTATTTCTGCAACTGGGGAAGCTGGACGTGCTGAGATCTGGCTCGTTTTCATATCTGTTCCCAGAGTTTGCTGAGTGAGCTAGCACACTGGTGAGTTGAAAATGAGCAATTATACTTGCAAAATATTTAATCCTCCTCAGAAGAGAGAAGCTCCTTTTTAAGGGTTGGAATTTTAGAGGTAGATTTTTATATAGTTTGGTACAATTCAGTAATGTTCCAGACAGGAGGATGTTTATCCAATCCCAAAGTCTGTCTTTTTTTTAACATAAATGCACCTTTTTACCATTTATGGCAACACTTCGAAACCTCAAGAAATGAACAGATTCCCTGTAAAGGAAAAACACATTTCCTCTTAAGCCCCTGGTGTTAAATTTATTTAAAAGTTACTCAAATCTGTACAACCTGAAACTTATAACTATAAAAGCCTTTATGTTCATAGTTCATAGACAACTAAAAAAGTTTTTAATTAAATACAGACAAAACTTTGAGCCAATAAAATTTTTCATTATAAATCATAATTTGATGGGATAAATGATGGTAGATTGCAGAGAGTTCATCACTACTTGCAGTCTGAACCCAGAATCCACGCCTATGGCTTGGCAGGCTTAAAAGAATGGATGCTATTTGATGATTCACTTCCTTCAATTAGATTACTGCAAAGTCTTCATTTATAAAATGTGTATTTGTGTCATTTCTTTATTAAATCCACTTCTTCTATTATTTGTTTATTAGCTTGGGATAATTAAAGTAGTACTACTTGGCACAAAAGATACTGGAAATATAAGCACAAATATGGGCACTAAATTCATCCAAAATGATCTGTGTACCTGTCAGGAATTTTTTAGTTGTAGATTTAAAGAATCTGACTCAAACTGGGTCATAGCTGAGAGAATCTGTGGTAAATACTCCAGTTGGCTCTGATAGGTAACGATCTCATCCCTAGGCCAACTGAATGGGATGCACTGATCACAGTCAGAGCTAATGTCAAAAGCTATAGATGGAATAACCCTCCCAAGCTGTGTGCCTAAAAGAGAGGTGGTTTCTAAAGGAAATCGATGGTACTGTTATCAAAAAAGACATGCTACACAGTCAATCATAAATGTCCACTATAATATAGAACACACTTGTATTAACATTTCAGATTTCTATCAAACTATAAACACAAAATTTTTTAATTATTATAAAGAACTCTCAGACCCTGCAAAAGTGGTCTTTAGATACCCCAGCATTTTTCAGATTCCTGTTTGAGAAACACTCACTTAAGAGGCCATAGGATAAGAAGGATGAAAAGAAACTCGAACTTGACCTTAAAAGTTTGAGAAAGCAGGTCCAGATAACCAGATGGAATCTGACCAACTAAATACCTAAGTGCACCTGGCAGCCCATAGAAGGAAGTCATTAGTGTTATTTAGATAAGCTGATTTGAAATTTACATAAATAAAAATAGACATTTACCTGTATCTTACCACCTCTGACTTAACTATGGGCTACATGGCATTGATGAAATCTACTCCGGGAGGTTCTGGGAGGCATGTTAAAGAGACACAGCTTGTACAGAGAAACCCCTCAACCACCCCACCCTCTGCATGCATAGAGGTCACATGACTGTCAATCTGAAGAGAGATGTCATGGACAAAGAAAACAAACAGTAGTTTCAAGTGAGCCTTAAATCAAAAGTTAAAAGAACAGATACTCTATAAAGCAGGTGGTGACTTACCCCAGGCACTTCTCTAACAGGGTGTGCCCTAAAGTGTAGTCCCAGCTCTAGAGACAACAGTGATCTATTTATTCAACAATGGCCCATGATTCTCTCAAAGGACACAGGAAAGCCAATTGGACTGTAACAGGAAATAATGGGGACTCAGTGAGAGCACTCATGGCTCTCCCTAGGTAGGTGAGTTAACCAGGGCAGGTGTGCATACTGGGACAGAGGTGGGGTAAAAGCCCTGTTATCTTGTTTTTGTCTCTTTGTATTGATACTCATTCTCAGTCACCTGGAAACTGGTATCATGGGAAACCTAAGGCTATCAGCATCCCTTAATTGTTAATATGTGGGCACAGTTGTTACCAAATAGAATAACTTGGGATTTTGATTTTTATACAGAAGGGGCATCTAGGTCATGCTTCTATCCTTTGGCTTCCAGGTAGTAACATCCCTGGACCATTCCACATGCAAATGTTCTATTTAAAAATTTTTTATGCTCTGTTCTCCTGACTCTTGACCACATTCTTCACCACTTGGGAGCCTGGGTACCATTCAGGGCTGTCCTGATGATCATGCTAGAAGCAATCAGGGTAACCTGAAACAAATCACAGATGGTTGTGTGGCTTGATTCCTCTATGTCTAAGAGAAAAGACTGACATTCACTTTACCCTGCTCACTCAGCTGGTGGGAGAAAAAAATAAAGGAGATCTTAGATAAAAAATCATGTACTAAAATTAATGGCAACCAACAGACATGGACCTCTGTTCAATTATGCAAGTATTTCTTGACTATTTAACTCTCTTCCTACGACTATCATTGACTCCCTAGTTTTGTCCTATGTTGAAAACATGTAAATTCAAGTATAAAAGATTATGCCTGGCAAAGGTGGCCCAAACTGGAGCTTCATGGTGATCTACAGACATTGATATATATTTCCCACAAGGAGTCTCACAGAAATGTATTTGTATATACAGCAAACTGGGGAAAAATTGAACTTACTCTCTATTGTTACAATTATTGCTGGAATATTATTATTTTATTACTATACTCTAATTAAATTCCCCTTACTGGAGCTTGAAAACCATGCAAACCTAGACTGATTGTATATAATAGACCATTAAGTCATCCACCCTTTAGTCATAGGATTCTGTTTTAGGGCACAAAAGGGACACTATTATAATGTAATTACTACTCTTTGTAGCTGTGAGTAATACCAGCCCATCACGTAAGCACCAGAAAATGACAACGACATTTTATTATGCTCTCTGGCTGCAGGCTGCTTTTCTTCCTCTACCCAAGACTGAAAATCCAATAATGTTTTTCATAATGGGGGTGATGTGGCTTGAGAAATATCTGTTTATGATTCATGCTATGGAGGGAGCACGTAGCAAGCTGCTTTGCCTCAGAGGAAAACATGCTCTATGTTGCATTAATTCAGCTCGGAAGCAAGATATCACAGCCACATCATCAAATTAGAGCTCAAGGAGGCAGCACAGTCTTCAGCTGGTCTTGATATCCCTTCCACACCAGAGACCTTGAAATGAGCTTCCAAACCGCTGCGTGAAAGGTATCATTGATTCCATCTCACAGATGAGGTGACTAAAAAAGCAATGCAGGATGGCTTATATCTTGGTCGGATACTTGCAATTTATATGATAAAGAAGGAGCCGAAAAACTTAAAGCTTAACTGTCAAGTTAAGCAGCTAACAAAGGCATTATCTATGGTCTCATTTTGGGGCCAGGTTATCCTCTCAGTTAAGCCCAGCCTCAAGAAAATTATGAAGTGAACAATTTCCTTATCTAGGGATCTTCTACTTTCCCCTATTCCATGGCCTGTTTTTCTAATTGCTTTACAGGCTTACTCGCAGATAGCTTCCCCAGACAGAAAGCAATTGATGAATTTATTAACTGTTCACTCATTTTTTTTCACTCATAAGAACATTTGTTGAGCTAGGTTCTGAGCACTACACTATATTCTTAAGGTTCAAGAATTAATACATCAATATCCTGCCTTTTAAAATTCATAGTCTAATGTATTTAATAAGTTATAGCTTGGCAGGGGACAGGGGTTAGAGTGAAGAGCCACCTGAGAAAGTAATGTAGTACGTAACCCTAAAAAATACAAAGGGCATTTAAGAAGGTGGTAAGGAATACTGATGAAAAATTTTGTCAAGGCCTACCCGCTGCTTGTTCATGGCTTCCATTATTTGCCAAACCACCAAATCAACACTAAGAACCTAAGAGCTTTGCACTCAGATCCTGCCTTCATTACCCGCTTTTGAGATTTTGGTATTATTTGGTACCTGCTTTGGGTCAGGTACTTATGGAATGCTACATGGAGCCTGTCCTTAAGCAGTTCACCATATAGATGAGGAGACAGTCACTAAACATGTAATTACCCTATCATTACTGAACTGCAATTAATATTGGAGGCTTGTAAAACACGCTATGAGTATGAAAGTGAATGCAGAGAAATCCTTGGGAGTTAAGAAATGTTTCCTATTCCCAGTCAAGATGGAGGCTTGCCTCCTCACACAATCACAGCAAAATTACAACGAAATTATAGAACAATCATCCCTCAGAACCGTCAGAAAATCTAGCTGTACGGAAGTCTGACAACTATGGAATTACAGAAACCACATTCATCCAGATGGGTAGAAGGGACAGGACAGCAGAGATATGGAACTGGCTGGTTCCAAACCCACGTGGGGTGCACATAAAATGGACCGAAATCTCAGGATCAAGGGATCCCACTCCCACACCAGACCACCCAGCCCAGGGATCCAGTGCCGGAGGATAAGTCCCCATAACTTCTGATTATAAAAACCAGTGGGGAGGTCCCTCACTTAAAGGGCCTCACACCACACATGGACTTACTCAGACTCACTCCCTTTGGGCTTCAGCACCGGGGCAGCAGCTTGAAGGGCATAAGTGGCATAAATGGAGGAAATGTAGTATCTGGCATCAGGGTGAGAACTGGGGAACAGCCTCCTCCCAGACAGAACTGCAGACAGCAGCCATTGTACCTTTTCGGAGCCCTCCTCCACACAAAGCCACAGTGCACACCAAATCTGAATCTCCATCAACGTGGCCCACACAGCAACTCTCGCCCTGATGATTACCTAAGGGTCCGCCCCATCCAACTTAAGGACCGACACAAGCAACCCTCCCTCGGTGGTAACAATGGCTTTTCTACATGAAAGGCTGGGATAGGTGCAGGCTTAAGAACTTCCTAAATCTGCCCAAATAAGCAACAGCTGAGCCCAGTCCCTGTAACTCCCGCTGAGCAGCCCCAGGCCCAGCACTAGGAGCAGCCATCTGAAGATCGCTTTATATCTTACCCCAAGGGGCTCCAAACAGAACACAGGTAGAGGTTGACCTTGGCATGCACCACCCAGAAACCCCCAGAGCCCGCACAACCAACAGATGGTTACAAACCATGTTGGACCCCCATCCAACCACTTCCACAAACCACAAAGGGAGGTGGTTGCTGGCCAGTGGTCACAGCCAGTCCTAGCAGCTGTCTGGGCTGGGTAAATCCCTCCCAGTAACCTGATGACAGCAATCAAGACTCAACTACAAGAGGAGGGAGTACTCAGCCCATATGAAGGGTATATCTCGAGTACACAGCTTGAGAAATAGGGGAGGTTGTGCCACTGGACACTACAGGATACCTACTATATTAGGCCATGTTACCAAGACACAGAGTCAAAGCAGCTCTACCTAATATATAAAAGCAAACACAGGGAGGCTGCCAAAATGAGGAGATAAAGAAATATGGCCCAAATGAAAGAAGATATCAAAGCTCTATAAAAAGAACTACACAAAATGGAGATAAGCAATCTATCAGATACAGAGTTCAAAACACTATATAAGGATGCTCAAGGAACTCAGTGGATACTTCAACAGCATAAAACAGACCCTGGCAGAAATGAAGGATATACTAACTGAAATAAAGAACAATATACAGGGACTCAACAGTGGAGTGAATGAAGATAAGAATCAAATCAATGATTCGGAACATAAGGAAGAAAAAGACAACCAATCAGTACAGCAAGAACAAAAAAGAACCCCCAAAATTGAGGCTAGTGTAAGGAGCCTCTGGGACAACTTCAAATGTTCCAACATCACATCATAGGGGTGTCAGATGAAGAAGAGAAAGAGCAAGAAATCGGGTACCTATTTGAAGTAAAAATAAAACTTCCCAAAGTTGGTGGAGGAAATAGACAGGCAAGGCCAGGAAGCACAGAGAGTCCCAAACAAGATAGATATAAAGAGGACCACACCAAGACATATCATAATTAAAATGCCAAAGGTTAAAGATAAAGAAAGAATCTTCAAAGCAGCAAGAGAAAAGCAGATAATTACCCACAGGGAATTCCCATAAGTCTGTCAGCTGATTTCTCAAAAGAAATTGCAGGTCAGAAGAGACTGGCAAGAAATATTCAAAGTCATGAAAAGCAGGAACCTTCAGCCAACATTGCTCTACCCAGCAAAGATATCATTTAGAATCGAAGGACAGATAAAGTGCTTGCCAGACAAGGTAAAACTAAAGGAGTTCATCATCACCAAATCATTATTATATGAAATATTAAAGGGACTTATTTAAGAAAAGGAAAAATATCAGAACTACGAACCATAAAAGGCAATAAATACATAACCATCAATAATTGAATCTAAAAAAAAACCAAACTAAGCAAACAAGCAGAACAGAAACAGAATCATAGACATGGAGAACATTAGACTGGTGGCCAGTGGGGATGGGGATCTGAGAGAATGGGTGAAATGGTGAAGGCATTAAGAAGTGCAAATAGGTGGTTACAGAATAGCCATAGGGCTGTAAAGTACAGTATAGAAAATGGAGTTGCCAAAGAGCTTATATGCATGACCCATGGTTATGAACAATGAAGGGGGGTCACCAGAAGGAGTGGGGGTTACTGGGTGGCAGGGGACAAAAGGGGAAAAATTGGGACAACTGTAATAGCATAATCAATAAAAAAATAAGAAAAGAAAAAAAGAAATGTTTCTTAGAACAGATGATATCTGAATGAAGTTTCAGGGGTGTCTGACATTTTGGCACCTCTGGGCCACATTGGAAGAAAAAGAGTTTTCTTGGGCCACACATCAAATACACAAACAGTAATGAAACCTGATGAGCGAAGAAAAGGTTTTAAGTAAATTTATGATTTTGTGTTGGGGCACATTCATAGCCATTCTGGGCCACATATGGCTAGTGGACCATGGGTTGACACCCCTGCTTTAGAGGATGACAAGTCAAACGCATGAATGGGTAGGGTAGGTCAAAAGCACTCCCTTTGGAAATCAGAAGATTTGGCCAATTTCCGGCATATGGCCATAACTGCTGAAGGGTGTCCCTTTGGATGAGGAACAAGCTCAACCTATTTCATTTACTTACATGCTTAACCTCTTAAGCAATTGAGTTTGAGATCTCTCACTTATTGATTTCAGCCTAGGTCCACATGACAATAAAACAATCAGTGGAATTAGTCAACTGTGTACAACTATCATTTAATTCTGGTGATTTTTCTTAACAAAATTGCTTATTTGGTATTTAGTAACAATTGATTTAATGCTTAAGTAGATATATTTTGACTGTTTATATCCATGATGCAAAGTAAAATATTAAATATTAATAATCAGGGTAGTAATAAGCTATTCTGTAAATTACAGGACAAACCAGTACTGCAGAGAGAGGGAGCTCAAAAGCCTTTTCAAAGCCAGCATTTCCCATGTACCCCTATACTTGTCAAGCTCTACCCTCTCCCATGATATTCCATAGAGTTCTGGTTAAAACACAAGAGTGTGTAATGGTACTGGACCTAAGTAGGACTCTCAGAGCTCCTCATTCTGATGTGATGCAATCTGTGGTGGTATGTTGGCTGTGACAGCAAAAGAGACATGCTCTCTGCAGCCCAAATTAAAACATCAGGCCTCTATCAGTCTTTATTCCAATTCTGCATCAGAATGGCCCCATAATCCCATGGCAGACTGACCAGACTGCCATGGGACTCTGGGATCTGATTCAATCCTATTGCCTAAAGTTAGATCTGAAGCTCCATGCATCTGAAAATATCTGAGCAGCTGTCTACAGGGGAAATGTGTGTGTGTGTGTGTGTGTGTGTGTGTGTATCAGCTGTGGATCTTCTGAAAGCACTCAAACAGAATAACATTCCTACAAAGATTTTATAAAAAGTTACATTATTTGGAGAGAGCAGCACAGCCTGCTATACTTGCTTTTGTTCAGCTCTGTTCCCTGATTAGGACTGGCTACACAAACAGTCTGATTTATATGGTTGACTTAAATACAGCCTCAGAGTTGAATAACATGCACTAAATCCACTATCACACATTCATTCCAACATCAACACAATGAGTCTCCTTGTTGCTTTATTTACTTTTTTTTTTAAAAACCATCTCTTTCATGAAAGGAAGCAATGAAGGGGGATGTTTTCTTTTTATAAGAATGTGGAGAGCAAAGTAAAAAGAATAGTAGATTCGATTGGAGCTGAATCCATGTGATGGTTGAGAATAGGTGCATGGGTTTTTTCCAATGGCCCTAAGCACGGATATATAAAAATATAAGAAAAAAATAAATTAAGACTTGAGAAGACTAACTATAAACAATGAGTTTCTTAAGCAACAGTTTTCAAATTTTCAAGAAGGTGAGAGTATGTCTGAAAACAGTAGCAATTCCAACAACTCTGCTTGATTCATTTTGCCCTGAGTATACTTGTTCAGTGTAATATTAGTCCCAACTGTGTGATTGGAGCTGCCAATTTGGACGATTTTATATTGAGTCTCAAACTCCATGGAGGACCAAATTCAAATGAAGACCAAAGTTGCATCTCCGTGACCAGGTAGAGTAAGAAAAAAATACCAGTTGGTGCATTCTTCCAAGGCCTGTCTGTGAGGACAAGCAGGGTCCTAAATAAAAGGCCGGCCTCACTGTCCAAAAGCTATCCCAGCCAACCAGTGAACTGGACCAACTTGATAGGCATGTCACTAAGAGAGCAAGAAAAAATCATACCCCGGAATCCAGGAGAGCTATCTGTCATAAAATTTAATAATCAAAATAATGATATAGCTTTTAGCTATTCCAGTACGACTGTTAATATTTTTTAAATTTTATTAATAAATCTCAGTTATGGCATTTCTAGTAAGAATTATATAAACTTACATTTTATGTTCATTAGCACCCATGTTTTTAATATTTTGCCCATGGTTTACTGTGCTTATCTTTAGGGTTGCTTCTCATCATAGTAGTTTTTGCTGAACAAATTAGAAAGAACTGTGTTCATCCACAGAGTATAATGCGCCACCCAAGAATTCAAGTTATTTGTTCAACTTTATTTGAACTTGAGAATCACAACATCCATACTTCAAGAAGCTCCCCTGATAATATAGCTGCTTTATAAAGAAACACAACTAATTAAGAGGGAAAAAAGAGATCTCATCTGGAAACTATTGGAACTCAAATGGTGGCCCCATCCCTGACTCACTAAATACAAGGATAAAGATTAAAATACACATATATGTCCCCCTGCCCCGCATGCTTAGATGTGCTTTAAATAAAAACTCTAATTCTCTTCTCACCCCCTTTCCTTTCATTAATACAATGTTTGCTTTACACATAAGACCTTAGATTTATTTACAAAAGCTCCCCATGTAAAGAATTCTCATCTAGTAAGGAGCTGAGAAGACCATCTGGAAGAAATTGTGCATGAGTCAGTAGGTCCCAACAGCTGGCATCAATGTGCAAACCTTGTGCCACCCTCCTTTGGATTTTCACTGCTAAGTTACTGTATTTCTAAATATACAATTGCTTCTTTAAATAAGTTCCCAATTTCTGGCTTCCCCAAAAATCTTTGGATTTATTCATCATATGGCACCCCAAATACAAAATGCAAACCCTAAGTGAGGTGTTAATAAGTGCAGGAGTTACAATATTAAATGATTTTTAATAAACATTTAATTTCTATGTTCTGAAGAGAAGACAACCCAGCCCACTGGAAAAACCATTGGCTCTGAAGTGAGAAAGATGATGTGTTGGCGCCAGTATTTGCTAGCCTTGAATTTCTTTTCTATAAAATCAGGGTGATCATGCCTGCTTGAAAGAATTGTCATGGACGTTAAACGATAATAGGAGTTGTAAACTGTTAGCGCAGCTCTGAAAGTTTGAATCAGAATGCCACAGAGAAGTGTGTGAAGTGAGCCTTGTTTAAAAGCACAGTTTTAAGACAATTCAAGAGGGTTTCTATTTCCCTCCAGTTGGCTGATGGCTCCCATGGCAGCTCTTCTGGGAACCAAGGCACAGAAGAGGAGGGAGGCCACCGCACCATGCTTCTAAGAGAGAGTTGACCTTCAGAGCTCGGAGAGAGTCATCTCATCAAGGCTTGGCTGGATTTGTGAGAGGACCTGAATGCCAACACATCCAGGCTGAAATAATAGTTCTCTGTGCCTTCTCTGAACACAGAGGTGCACTAGGGAGCAGGGCCAGGGCCTTTCACCATTTACAATGGTTTTTTAAAATGGGGGGGCCACCTTTATGTCCAGTGACAATCTGGGACTCCTGTAGATACAGAAAGTTTTTAAGTTCCTTTCGGGGAGGTATCTTCCCACACACCTGCTGCAGGGTCACCCTCAGACAGAAGCGCTGATTGCCTGGAAGTAGAGTTATATTAATTTACTTGCCATTCCCCCATTTCTGTTGGACTGCCCATCAGTGGAGCCCAAAGATGTATACAGCAGAGCAGTAGCCAGTGTCTTCCATTCTGCGGAAACTACTCAAAATCCTGGAGGCTCATTACCATGGGAGGGGTTAACCCAGCAGCCCGATACAGACAAATGGAACATTTTCCTCATCACTGAAGTCAAGAGGAAAGGGAAGCCTAATGGTTGTGAGAAGTGTTCCTGAGAAAATTAGAGCAAGTGAGAACCTAAGGCATTCTCTTAGGAAGAGCTAAACCAATAACAGTTTTACTGAATGCCAGCTTTTTAACCAGCACTCTACAGGAAAGAAAGGGAATAAAAAGTAAAGGATGCTGTCTCTGCCTTCAAAAAATGTTATGCTAAAAATTATAACCTCATAGAACAAAATTTCCAAAACCATAGAAAATGAAATAACAGTAGATGATTTATGAAGTAGAAAGAATGGTGACAGGGAGAGAGGGGCAAGTGTGAGATAGATGGATAAATAGGTAGGTAGATAGATGGACAGATATAAAGACAGATATCAATAATAAAAGAAGAAAGAGATAGATTGTAGGTAGGGAGATAAATTGATATAAGAAAGTTAGATCACAGACAAATGGACAGATAGAAGGATGGATAGATATTAGTTCTTATGTGCCTTGTACTTCAATGGATACTTTTATTATATTTATTTAATATTAATCCTCACAATATTTCAATGAGACATTTATACCCATTTTACATACTCACAAAAACCAAATCTTGGATATGTTGAGAAAACTAGTTGGGTATACGTGGCTAGTAAGTGGTAGAGCTGGGATTCGAAGTCAGAAAATGCTTTTTCAGAGTTTAATGGTGTCATGTTTCTCTTTTCACAATGCTGAGAGGTGGCTCAGTGCCAGGTGTTAAGTTCTATTTATTGTTTATGATTGGCATATTTCTGATATGTAGTTCATTAAATTGCAACTGTCTTTTTTATGTTTTTATTATTCTTTTTTGGAAAGAGGTAGGATCTACATAAACAAATCAAGTTAAATTCACGCCAAAGCTCGTATTTTGTCTGTTGTATCATGCCCTGCATTAAAGTAACAGGTTTCAGCAGCAATTGAAATTAAAAGGTAGAACAAGATTTGCTGCCAAATATACTGCTGAGGCCAAAAAAACAAAAACAAAAAGCCATAAACAGTCACAAAAGAAGGGACCTTTCTCTCTTATACTGAGGGATTCAGGGACACAGAGAGGTGGAATTCCAGGGGGCCACTAAGGACTAAGAGAAGCAGAAGAGAAGCAGGGTGTGCTCCCC
Source organism: Mormoops blainvillei (assembly GCA_004026545.1). Lineage (NCBI taxonomy): Eukaryota > Metazoa > Chordata > Mammalia > Chiroptera > Mormoopidae > Mormoops > Mormoops blainvillei. The sequence goes on from PVJD01001150.1 coordinate 270,220, forward strand.
ACTTAATTAGTAAAAGTGAGAAAGAAAAGAAGAAATAAGGATCAGGAAAGAGAGAGAGATAAAACATCAGCAATTAAAAACAATTTGAGCTTCCTGCATTCTCTTCGAAGTCACTATTTAAGTGTCATTTTGTTTTTGCTTTAAAAATGAGGGTCTGGGTCCCTATTGTCTATTTGTGAAATTCAAATCAATATCCACTTTAGGGGAAAACATTTTCTTTTTCTTCCTTTGAAGAAAAAACCAGCCCTCCCAGCAGCAAGTGATCGTAAAGAAGTAGCAGGTGGTCTTGTCATTCCCTGGGCAAACGAACTGTAGCAGCATTCAGACACATCACCCTGATGGTTTTACCTGTAGAGATAAATTTCAGAGAGTCCTTTTCCTTCCATAAGTTAGCCTGAGCATGCACAAGTTTCCTTAGGAAAGTGAGATAAGACTCTCCTTTCTTCTCCTTAAAGCTCTGCTGAGGATCCTGTGAGGCCAGGAAATCAGGAAAATAGGACCGACTGCCTCACTTTCTCTACCTCGTTCTACTTCCCAACTGGATTCTGGACCTGAGGGTGAGGGAAAGAGGCAGTTGGTCCCAGCACAGAGGCTCCTCCATATCCCCATAATTTCCAGAGGAGAACAGCCCTTGAAGGCCTGGTCTCTATGGCAAAACTGCTTGCTCAGCCTCCAGGGCCAACCTCAAATAGGAAAAATCATGAGAGCCATAGCCCAGGCCTTGTAAGCCTATGTGACTATCCAAAGGCTAAAGAGTTGTTCTCATTTATAGGTTTCATGACCCTGACAGCAGAAGCTTCTTTCTCTCAAAGGGATTCTTTCTTCAACATTGCCATCATCGAAAACATTTATTCACATTCGTCTGCATGTGGCACTGGGCACAATACAAGGGCCATTTTCTGTATGAAGTATATTCTGCAGCAACAGCTCCATTACCATTCTTGGCTTCCTTCAAATAAACGAGTTAACTTTTCTCACCTACAGAACAGAGGCCAGAGTCAGAAGCGTGCACGAAGAGACTTCACCAGAGGCCAGGAGAACTGGGTGGTGATTTACCCGGCCCCTGAAATAAATAGGGCGCACGCAGGAGTTTTCCACTTACAGTTTCAAAGGGTCCAGCCTCCAAGACGGAATTGGAGATGTAAGGAAGCAGGCAGAAGTCAGTATCCACAGTCCTTTTTCTTCACTTTCTTCCTTTTTCATTAATTTTGAAAAATTATGTAACACTTGATATGTACTAAAGAATGTATGTACAAATATATGAATTATGAAATATAAAATGAACACTAGGAACCCACAAATGAACTTAATCCTAGAGCTTCATTCTTTGCGTTGAATCCCTCTGCATCCTCTGCTCTGCCCTGCTCTATACCTTTCCCTCCAAAGTCGAGCACTGCGCTCAATTTGGCATCCATCACTGATTTGCCATCTAGACTTAGCACGTGTATTTATTTATTTATTTTTAATATTTTATTGGTCATGTGTTACCGTTGTCCCAACTTTTTCCCCTTTGTCCCCTGCCACCCAGCACCCGCCACTCCCTCTGGTGATCCCCTCTTCGTTGTTCCTGTCTATGGGTCATGCATATAAGTTCTTTGGCTACTCCATTTCTTATGTTGTACTTTACAGCCCCATGGCTATTCTGTGACTACCCATTTGTACTTCTTAATCCCCTCACCTCTTCACCCATTCTTCCAAATCTCCCTCCCATCAGGAAACCATCAAATCCCTCTCTGTATCCATGATTCTTTCTCTTTACTTCCTGTTTGCTTAGTTTGTTTTTCAGATTCAGTTCTTGATTGTTGATAGGTATGTATTTATTGCCATTTCATTGTTCATAGTTTTGATCTTCTTTTTCTTAAATAAGTCCCTTTAACATTTCATATAATAATGATTTGATGATGATGAACTCCTTTAGCTTTACCTTGTCTGGGAAGTTCTTTATCTGCCCTTCAGTTCTAAATGATAGCTTTGCTGGGTAGAGCATATTGGCTACAGGTTCCTGCTTTTCATGACTTTGAATATTTCTTGTCAATCCCTTCTAGCCTGCAAAGTTTCTTTGGAGAAATTGACTGACAGCCTTATGGGAACTCCCGTGCAGGTAATTATCTGCTTTTCTCTTGCTGCTTGTATGATTCTCCCTTTATCTTTTAAACTTTGTCATTTTAATTTTGTTGTGTCTTGGTGTGGTCCTCTTTATATCCACCTTGTTTGGGACTCTTTGTGCTTCCTGGACTTGCATGTCTATTTCCTTCACCAAATTAGGGAAGTTTTCTTTCATTATTTTTGCAAATAGATGTCCAATCTCTTGCTCTTTCTCCTCTTCTGGCATCCCTATGATGCGAATGTTGATTTGACTGAAGCCATCCCAGAGGCTTCTTACAATGTCCTCATTTTTTTTATTTATTTTTTTATTGTTTCTCTGCTTGGTGCTTTTTGTTTGTTTGTTTCCTTGTGTTCCATATTATCGGTTTGGCTCTCAGCTTCATCCACTGTACTGTTGATTCCCCGTAAGTTGTTCATTTCCATTAGTATAGTCTTCATTTCTGCCTGGCTCTTTTTATGCTTCTGAGGTCCTTACTGAGTTCCTTGAGCATCCCTATAACCAGTGTTTTGAATTGTGTATCTGATAGATTGCTTATCTCTATTTTGTTCAGCTTTTCCCTGGAGTTTTGATCTGTTCTTTCATTTGGGCCATGGTTCTTTGTCTCCTCATTTTGGCAGCCTCCCTGTGTTTATTTCTGTGTATTAGGTAGAGCTGCTATAAATCCCTGTCTTAGTAGCATGGCCTGTAGGGTCCAGTGGCAGAGCCTCCCCTATCACCCAAACTGGGTACTCAAGGTTCAGCCTCTGTCTGGGCTGAGTATATCTTTCTCTTGTAGTTGAGGCTTATTTGCTTTTAGCAGGTCATTGGGAGGGATTTACATAGGCCAATGAACTACAAGGGCTGGCTGTGACCACTGACCATCAACCTCCACCATCTGTGGAGGATTGGCTGTGCAGGGGCAGGGTGGTAGTGCTCCAACATGGTCTGTAGCTATCCATTGGGTGTACATGCTCTGGGGTTTCCCAGTCAGTGCAGGTCAGGATCAGCACCACCTGTGCTCTTCCAGGGCTACCTTGCCTGAGCTACAAAGCAATCTGAGATGGCTGCTACTTGTGTTGGGCTTGGAGGTTCTCAGGCAGAGCCAAACTGTGATCCAAAGCTGGCTGTTGCTACTGCTGGGCCTGGGGCTGCTTAGCCGGAGGTACGGCTTTGGGAGCAGGCCCGTAAGTTGAATGGGGCAGAGCCTCAGGTAAGCACCAAGGTGAGGAGAACAATGTAAACCAGGCTGATGAAGTCTCAGACATGGCTCCCTCCTTCCAGTTCTGTGGCTCTGCACAGGGAGGGCTCAGAAAAGGCACAATGACCTCTGCTTGCCTTTCTGTCTGAGAGAAATGGACAGCTCTCTCCCTGATGCCAGACGCTTCAGTTTCTCCCCGTATGCCACTGGTGGGTGCCTTTCAAGCTGCTATGTCTGTGCAGTTAGAGCTTCGAGGGAGTGCATCAGAGTAACTTTGGCATGGACCCTTTAACAGGAACTGCCAAGGAGTCCAGTAGTTTTTTTCCCAACCCTACTGGTTTTTATAGCCAGAAGTTATGGGGGCTTCTCGTCCTGGCACTGGTACCCTGGGCTGGGGGACTGGTGTGGGGCAGGGCCCCTTACTTCTGTGATATCCCTTGCAAATTTTCATCCACCACACGTGTGTGGGATCCTCCCGTTACAAGTCTCTGCATCTCCGTATCTCCTACCCTTCTGGGTTGCTGTGGTTTCTTTAGTTCTGTAGTTGTTGGATTTCCATTCAACTCGACTTCTGACAGCTCTGAGTAATCTTTGGTCTGTAATTTAGATGTAATTCTGATATGGTATGAGGAGGCCGCTGTGTTTACCTCCGTCTCCGTCTTGACCAGAAGTCAGACTTAGCACATATATTTAAAAATAAATAATATATATATACTCTTGCTTGGTTTTGAACTTTATAAAAGGGAGCTTAATTTGCATTTCCCTGCTTACAAATGAAGGTAAACATCTTTTCTTAATACATTTGCCATTCGTGTTGCCTTTCAGTAATATGTGCTTCCCTGCTTTCTTCTGTTGGGCTGATCATCTCTTTTATTAATTGATTTGTAGGAATTTTTTATATACTCCAGATATTAATCCTATTTCAGTTCTCTGTCGTGCAAATGCTATCCCCTTTTATTTTCATTTACTTTTGGTGCATTTTATAAACAGAAGTTCCTGATTTAATGTAGATGAATTTTTTAAAAATTTAGTTTGCACTTCTGTATCTTATTTGAATAAATGTTTTCTTTTTTTACCACAGGATGCAAATTGTCCTATATATTTTATGAAAAGTTTAACTTTCATACACTTTATTCCAGCCAGAATTAATCTTCTTTATGGTGTGGAAGAGAACTCAAGTTTAATTTTTTTCCGTATGGATAATTAAGTCTCTCAGTACCACCTACTGAATACTACCTCCTTTCCCGGTCATTTACATACTGCCTGTCATATACAGTTCCATAAGCGGATCTGTTACTGAACTGTCTGTTCTCCTTATTTAGTTTAATTTGTAACTCCATGTGAATCGTAACTCTATGTGTTATATTGACTGTAGTAGCTTCATGCTCATTTCTGGCAATGCAAGTCCTTTGCTATCTCTGTCTTCAGCAGAGTCTTGGTTCTCCTTGGGACTTTGCTGTTTTGTTTAAATTTTAGATTTAACTTTTCAAGTTCCTCAAAAATCACTGCTGGGATTTTGATAAAAATTGTCCTGAACCTAGAATTCATTTTAGGGAGAAGTGACAACTTTATAAAATTGAGGCATTTGATACATGAAAATTGTATATTTCTCACTTTACTTAGATCTTCTTAGTGACTTCCAAAAAAGTTTTATTGATATACAACCATTTTCTTCATACAGGTTTTGCACATTTATTAGATGTATTCTGGGATTCCATGTGTTTGTTGCCATTGGCATCTCTGTATTATATTTCTGTTTCCTGCTCTTTTTAGAAACCCGGTCCTTATTCTTTTATTTTACTTTCATATCTTGGTACACTGGTAAATGAAAGTGGTAGGGGCTGACATCCTTGTCTTATGCTGATTTTAAAGTGAATACCAGTAATCTCTCATTGTTAATAATTATGTATCATGTTATATTTTAGGTAGATATTGTTTACCAGGCCAAAGCATTTCCATGTATTCCTAATTTGTAAGAATATTTTCTATGACTTATAGGCATCTACTAAGATGATCACATTTTTTACTTTTAATCTACTAGTAAAATTACATTTCTACATGTTCTAATATTAAGTCACTATTGCATCCTAGTGGAAACACAACCTGACCATGTTTCATCATTATTTTATGCGCTGTTGTAGCCCATTTGCTAATATTTTGTTTAAAAATACATACATCTCTGTTTTTTGGTGAAATTGGCCTGTCTTCTAACGTCTTTATTGGGTTTTGGTGTTAAGGTGACACTGGCCTCAAAACACAGATTGGTTCCCTCTTTCTGTTCTGTGGAAGAATTTATATACTACTGAAATAATTTTTTATTAAAATTGATAAAACTCACCTATGTAATCATTTGGGTCTGATGTTCTATTTGCTGGGAAGATCTAGTTCAGCTTCCATTTCTCTTTCAGTCAGATTTAGTACATTATATTATTAAAAATTTTTATATGTGTTCTGTTTTAAATGCAGTGGCATAAGTTCAGTCATAGTATTCTATAATTAGCTTCTTAGTTATCTAGAAGTCTACTTACATCATCTTTTTCATTCCTCATATATATTTTGCTATTTTTCTTAATAAATCTAGAAAATAACTTTTTTGATAGCATTTACAAAGAATAACTTAGTGTTGCTGATATTTCCAACTATATTTTAATTTCTGTTTCATTAATTTCAGACTTTAACTTCATCATCTCTTTTCAATTTTTTGTTTGTTTAATCTTATTACTTAAAAATTTTTTTAAGATGGATGATTGACATTAAATTTTAGCAATCCAGTTACAATGTAAACATTCAAAGCTATGAACTATGACACTTAATGTACTCTACAGGCTTAATTTGCAGAATTGAATAATTCAGTTTTAAGTAATTTTTTTTAATTCTATTGTGATTTCTCCTTTGGCAAATGTGTTATTTAGATGTATTTTGAAAACCTCCTGCTATATTGTAAGTTATTTTTAATTTATCTTTTTAGATTTGATTTATAATTTTTCAGTGTGGTCTAAGATCATGGAATGTCTGATACCATTGTTTTGTTTTGTTTTGTTTTGTTTTTGAGATTTGCTTTGTGGTCTGTTATGTGGCTAATTTTTGTAAATATTTAATATAATATATAATCCAGTTGGAGACACAACGTTAATTAAAATAAACTTGTAAATTATATTATAAAATTCTTTAATGTCCTTATTAATTTTTAGCCTTCATTATCTATCAATGATCAAGAAATGTGTGTAAAACCCCAATATGACAATAAATTTGTCAATTTCTCCTCAGTTCCACCAATATTTGCTTTATTTTTTGAGATATTTTGTTAAATTTATAGAATTTTTAAATTTATACTAATCTTGGTACATTAAAACTTTATCATTGTGTAGTAACTCTTATTATCTCTAATAATGTTTATTGTCTTAAATTTATTTATCTAATATTAATAACTATTTTACCTTAGTTTGTCAGCTTATTTTTCTTTTCATTATTCTCTGTCCTTGAGTTTTAAGAGTGTTTCTTATAAAGAATATTTACCTGTTTTTTTTCTTTCTATAGCATGATAATCCCTACCCTTTAACTCTTTTTGTCCATTCACACTTCTTGTCATTATTGGTATACATGGAATTCTACCATCCATGTTGTTTTTAACAAGTTTCTCAAGAGAAAAGGAACCAATATGTTTGAGATACAGTGTGATATTAAGGAATTGGCTCATGCAATTACAGGAGGTGGCAAGTCTGAAATCCTCAGGATAGGTAGGAAAGCTCAAAATTCAGGCAAGGTCTCCATGTTGCAGTCATGAGGCATAATTCCTACTTCCTCAGGAAATATATTTTTTAAGATTTTATTTATTTATTTATTTTAGGGAAAGGGGAACAGAGGGAGGGAGGGAGAGAAACATCATCAATCAGTTGCTCTCATAGGCACCCTATCCAGGAACCGAACCCTCAGCCCAGCCATGTGCCCCGACTGGAATCAAACTAGTGACCTTTTGCTTTGTGGGACAAGGCCCAACCAACTGAGCCACTGCAACTGAGCGACCTGCAACTGAGGTCAGGGCAGGAACCAACCAACTGAGCCACTGCAACTGAGCGACCTGCAACTGAGGTCAGGGCAGGAAATATTTTTCTCTTAAGGTCTTCAACTGATTAGAACGGGCCTGTCCACATTATGGAGAATAGTCTGAATTACTTAATATCTACTAATTGTAAATGTTAATCACATCTAAAAAACACATTCACAGCAACATTTAGATATGTGTTTAATTAAACAACTGATCACCATAGCCTAGTCAAGCTAACACAAAATTAAGAATGATACATGCTTTCTATTTTTTTTAACTTTTTTGCTTTTTCTTGGCTTCTCTTGATATTTTTATTTGGATTTATTTGATCTTTATGTTTAATGTATGTTAGATACTCTCATTCTATTCTCATGTCTCCTAATTTCTTTTCATCTTCTTTTATCTCTGTGCTACATTCTGGGTAATTTCTTCAGCTCTGTCTTCCATTTCACGAATTCTCTCTTCAGTTTGTCTAGTTTCACCAATTAAACAAATTTTTTTCAGCTTTTTGTGTTATCAATTATATTTTTTTATTTCTAAAGTTCTACTTGTTTCTTGAATATGCTTGAAATTATTTTTATTATTACTCCTTATTCAGGTTTTCTGCTTGTTTGTTCATTTATTTATTACTCTTTTATATTTCTCTAAGTATTTCAAACATACTTACTTCACATTAAGTATCTGAAATTCTAATGCCTGAATTGGGTGCATAGGTCTACCTCTATTGTTTCTGTTGATTGTCAATCATATAACAATTTACCTTCTACGTTTTAAGTTTTTATTATGAGCTCATCTTTTTTTATAGGGAAAACTCTGGAATTCCTAAAGTCTAAAGAGAAGATGGTTTTTCATCCAGGGAAGATATATATATATTTGCTTCAGTTGGGGGTAGGGGAACTAGTCATTTGACACTAATTTGGCCCATTTTGAAGACCTTGGCTTAATGCAGTAGGCTCAGACTTTCCTTGTCCTGACTTAACCTTCCTGTCTCAATGTGGCATCGCTCTCAGAGAAACACTGCCTCGGTGCTCACTTAAGGTTTACCTCCACATTTGTCTTTCACCACTCTCAGCACCACAGTCCTGAAAACTGCAGAAGGTGACATGTACACAGTTGTCAGGGAAAGTTCCCCCAGACCTGCAGCCATGCGGTCTGCGCAGGCACACATGGAGGCCCTGCTCACTGTCCTTTCCTACTGCCCTTTCTCTGAGACTTCAAAGCTTTGTGATAAATTCAGCAATGCATTGAAAAGTATTTGTTATAATTTTTCCAGGACATAATTTTCCCTAGAGTAGAGCCTACCTCTGTCTCTTCCTCTCTTTTCCTTTTCTGTTCTTCACAACATGGCTCAGACTCCTTTGGGTTAATGATGCAAAAATTTCAACTGACGCTAGTTTTCAAAACCAAATATTTATCTTCATTTTCCCTGAACTCTCTGTATAGATGTGTTGTATCTATTATATACCTTCCTTCTTAAAACCGTCCCCTTCCTTAGCATTGATGATTCTACGTTAACCTGATATAGTAAATAATATTTTAATACACTGATTGATCGACTTATTCCTCTAGTATTCACATTTGCTAGACATGGGCTCTCTCATCTCTTTTGATAGCAAGACAAGAGACCAAAAATATATATTCTTGGTTTTAGAGTTTTCAAAGCAAGGATCCAGGTGTAAGACCAATTCAGTTGGAAGGCTATGTGAATAGGAAGGCTGTAATTTTTCACACTCTTTAACAGAGCTTCTGAACCGTGGCAGACAAGACCATGAAGAGAAGTCGGCAGAGTTTGTAATGGGGGACCAGGTGAGGGCCAAGAGGTAAGGGGGGAGTTAATGTCCAGAGGCCTTTTACCTTCTCCTGAGCACCATAATCTGTGAGCTCCGAGAGGACATGTGAGCCCTGCCTATGCCCCAGACCGTCCAGTCTCCATTCTAGTGAGTAACACACATCGCCATCTTTTTCTCCAACCTTCAGTGAGAACTTTCCATTGCGGGCAGCCATCACTTAACTTAGGATCATTCAGCAGGAAAGATATCCATTTTTGCTCCACACATTGCTTATCCAGAACTTAACTGCCCTATGCAAAACAAAAAAACAAAGCCTTTTCTTTTTTAGGAAACTCAAGAGCTACCAGACAAAGTAAGGTTAGGACACTGAGAGGAATGAGAAGGGAAAAAGCATCGTCCTGCTAGCACTCTGTCCTGTGAGCACTGGAGTGCTTTCACAGTCTAGATCGCCCGGCTTGTATTTTCTCTTCCCATGCAGGGACAGTGGTGAAATGCATCCCCCTTTCCCTGCATTTCTGCTTGACTACTCCTTCTGCTTTCCTTAATTGGTTTTTCTTCTTCCTCCCACCACCTAAACACTTATTCACTGAGAGGTTATCTTTGGCACTCTCTGTATCTATTCACTCCCTTTCAAATAACAAATCCATACCCATACTGCCATCTCTGGATGAAAGTCACAAGTTCTATAATAGCCATGTGCTTAAAAGGTGTCATAGGATCACAGGAGAGTTCAAGTTTGCCTTATAAAACAATTCAGACACTTTCCCAAAGAGTAAGTGACACATGGTCCTGACAGGCAGCATCCCTCACAGAGACACAGCCTAAAAGTTGCACAACAGAGACCACAGGTAATAGTAGATTCTCAACAAAATGAGGGACCTATCTGTGTGGATAGCTGTTTGGTGGCTACATTGATACTTTGTGCAATTTTCTCATCCAATTTAGGAAAGCCTCTCCAAAGTCTTCATAAGAAGCATCAGTAAAATTATAGCTGGTCATTGGTCTTTAGAGACTTTCTGAAAACCGAGTTTGGAACTGGCTCCCTCCTCCAATACAGTAATATAAAAATCTACCTATCCTGAGCTGGTGCCCACATGGTTTGGCACCAGCTAAATCAGACGAAGTGAGCTATTCCATCTCAGTTCTATTCTGCCTTTGAATGGAAGTATAATGAACCATTTTCCAAGTCAAGGGATAAGTCAAACTTTATTTTTTATAAAGGAACTCTGCTGCAATTTTATAGTTACAATAACTTTCTCAATATTTTTATTACTTGGAGATAACAGAGAACACAAAAAGGGCAAGTGGATTCTTGGATCATTAAAGTCAGCACTAGAGTCTATTGAATGCCCCTGAGGCTCATGTAATTGCCTCCAGTAATACACACCTTGTCATGTTTTGTTGCCAAAGCTATTAGTGACTCTTTAATGTTTCTCCTCAGTCTCCTACTTGCTACAACAAAACTAAACTTGTTGTAGTCCTGACATTTGCAACAATATCAATCATTGGCTAAAGATGAGACAAGGAGCAGGGCCTCAAATTTTCGGTAAGGCACAATTGCAAGAAGAGTTTAGAAAAAGGGGGATTATTTACCACAACGACTGTTCATTAGTGTCTCATCTTTATTATGCTAAAGCCCATGTTTCATGAGTTCACTTTATGCTACTAGCACCCCCTTTCACACATACATACAGGCTTGCACCCATCCCCCGCCACACACCCACATATCACAAAAGGCTTAAAAGTCTAAAACGCTCTTCTGTCAGATAAATGTACTGTGAAAAGCCAACATCAGGCATAAAGCACTTCTGGATAACACCGTACATTTATTCAACTCAGACAAGCTGTTCATCAAGTGCTATTTTGCATTATCAGTAAATCCACAGTCACTGAGCTGAGCCAGGAGCAAACCGAGCACCAGGACAATGGGATTTTTCCGGATAGGACTTCCAGAAACCATTCATTGTTCACACTAACACACAAAAGCTGTCATGTATCACAACAGGGATAATTTGCATCCACAAATCATGTTTTCTTTGCTTTCTGTCTTTGTCCCACAAATGCGGTACGTGCTGTTGATTAAGTAGTGGGACATTGATTCATGAGGCTGGGAGATCTGAAAGCTAGTTTTTGTGCTTTCCCATGGGCTTAATTTCTTCAATAGCCTCTTTTAAGACTGCAGAGAACAACTTTTACTTCCTGAGAAATGTGGCAAAGAAGCATAATACCACATTTACAAAGTTCAGATTCTTGGATTATTACGCTATAGAAATTTAAAGTGTATCATACAATGGCCCAAGCATGGACAAAACTCTGACAGTGAAGATTATGTAAATAACTCAGGTAAGGAAAACAAAAATGCTACAGGAAGATGTGGACAAAAACATGCAGATTTGAATGTGTATATCAACAACGGGATAGGAATGGCATAACATTATTTGAAATCAATGCTATTTATAGGATAGTATTTTAATAAAATTAAGAAAGTCTCTTTTTAAATGTAATGACTTCTGTGAAAGAGATTTGTTATTATTTAGCAGCAATTCATTGAGATAAGAGGTCGATTACTGACACTTTAAGAACTTATTAAACATAACTTGCAATGTTTTCATTTCAGGTTTCCTTTAACAGCTCTTAGGGTCTTTGTTTAATATATAGAATGGGTATTAAATACCTTTCTCAACACAAACTAGTGGAGTCCCACAGTGTCAGGATCCTAAACAGGATTCCTTCAATTTAGGCAATTGCTACATGTATCTGTTAGAATAATTTCAGCCTTAAATAAAAGAATACCCAACCTAAAAGTGTCTTTAACAATAAGAATATTTATTGGCTCATGTGGCAATATCTACAGGTAGAGCGGTTGCAAGATTTGTTAAGGAACTGTGTGAATATAAGATCAAAGTTCCAATATCTTTCCTAATTTTCAGCTTTACCCTCTGCAGCACATTCTCTCTTGTCCTCTAACTTCCGCCCTCATAATCCCAAGGTAGCTGCTACAGTTCTGGACAGCATATCCTCACACAAACCCCCCAAAAGCAAAAAGAGCAGTTTCTCCCTTTGCCCCTTTGTATCTCTTTTTTCCAGAAAAGAAAACTTTTTCCAGGAGACTCTCAGCAGACATATCTTCTGGTTCTACTGACCAGGATTAAGGCACAGGCACAGGCCCTCTCTACCAGGGAGGCTGGGAAAGAAGAATTGGCCATTTCCAGACCCTCTGCTGGGAGGTAAAGGTTGTATCAAGAAAGAAGTAGGGGCCGAACATCATCTCTCTCCTTCTGCATATTTCTCTATCTTTCTCTTTTAAAAAAATCACCAAAAGCCTTTTATTTTCTTTTTTCTTTGTTTATGTCACCTCCTGGACATCTCATCCTTTTCATTTCAATGGTGATGGTACGTATTATCTAGCATGTTTGTAGAACAGCAGAAATAGCCCCAGACTTGACAAACTGAATTCTGGCTTCAAGAATATGCCCTGCCCTTTGATAGCCATGTGGTCTCAGACAAGACTCATGGGCTCTGAGCCTTGTCTATAAAGAGCAGGAAATAATGTCTGCCCTACCTATTTCTGAAAGTAATTGTGGGGGCCAAATGAGGTACGTTGTGCAAAAGTGTTTTGTAAACTGTCAAGCACTGTGCATATTTAATGAGCTGCTGAGACACCCTAAGATCCTTGTTTGCACTCAGAAATGCCTGCACCTTGAGTGGCCTTCTCTCATCCAGGACACTGAGATCATCTTGAAAAGTAAAGTTCTTAATGTGAGTCAGAGATTTGTACACATTGGCTGGAAAGAAGCCAATGTGTTAACAAGTGAAGAGCATTTGGGCAGAGGCCTTCCCAGTTGGAGATCAAGGGCACAACAGTCTCTCTCCTCATGACTACATCACCTTGGACAGGTCACTACAGCTAATTAGTTGAATAGAAATTGTCTGAAATGGGGTATGCTACCAATTTGGAGAAGAGGCTAAGGATGGTCCACTATTTGGACCTGTTGCCCACTTTCCAGAGGTCTTGTCTTCCACCCACCTTTTCTCCATGGCCCAAGCAGCTCACTCAGGATGCTCAGACCCTTTTCTAAGGTCTAGGTGCTTATTATGGCCTGATAACTGGGAGTAGATTTTTACGCACGCACGCACACACACACACACACACAGAGAGTCTTGCCCTGTGCACTCTAGTGGGGAAAATTATACAACAGCACCACTCAACTCTAGTTCTAGGCAAAATAGAGCAAGTATCAAGAATCGTACAAAGTACTCAGACCTTTGGTATCAAGGTCAAAGCAAAAAGAGAATGAAACCTGGCAGAAGCATCAAAAAAGACTTAAAATGGCCTTGGAAAGATGTGCTATGTTTACAGATAGAGATGTTGGGGGGGAAAAAAACAGCATGAAAAATGATTCAAGCTGGAGAAGTGGAATCCTATTTGAGGAAGGAGAGCCAATGTAGAATAGAGTGAGAAAAGGTAGATCATGTGGAGGTTTGAGGCCCATGCAAAGTTTGTGGGTATTGGGCTCTTCCTTTCACATAGTTTTTCAGGAAAAGTCATTTTCCCCTTGCTTCCTCATTCCATCTTCTCAGAATCCTAGTGTCCAATATTCCCTCCTGTCACCCTCCCCACTCACCAAAATTGTCATCAGGGTAAGATCTGACATAGCTGATTTATGGTTTGGAAAAAATTGAAGGCAGACAATACTTCATTTCAAACCTTGGCTCCATTATAAAGTAAAAGGCATTGTTTCCTATCAAAGGAATTTCAGAAACCAAGATAAAGAGACACCACATCCCTCAGCCAACTAAAAGCCAGTAGGACTAAAAGAATATCTGAATTCCAGCCCCAGTTATATGATTTATTTTTCCTGTAGGCAGGTCAGTTAACTTCTCTGCACTTCAGTATCTTTGTCTATAGTAAGAAAATCCCATCTGTCATGTCTACCTCACAGAGCTCCTAGAACAATTCACTTAAAGATAAAGCACCCTGGTTATAAGGATGCTCCCCCCACACCTGGAGTGTCTGACTGCACACAGGTACCCAGGAGACATTTCCAAATCCACAGGCCACTGGCACTGGAGTATTGAGGAGGTGGTTGCATGGCTGATGAAACTTAGATCTTGTCCTTTCACAGGTGCTGAGTGTGACAGCACACTGACCAAGGAAACACCAAAGAGGCCCAAATTCAGATCCTGACCTGCTTTCTTGTCCCTGCTCTACCGTTGCCCAACCATGGGAACCCACATAACCACTCTGTCTCTTTGAACTTGACTTCTTCTATAAACAAAAGTGATACCACCTGTCCTGTCTACCTCACAAGCCTGGTACGCATTTTCTGAAAGTACACATTATTGGCTGCCATGCTATCTGACAGAAGAGCCTTTGGTCATCTTTGAAGCATGGGGACTTTGTCTTTTGGGGTCTATCACAAAGACCGTGTCCTTGATGAAGCATCCCCAGTTTTCCAGGCAGAATTCCTTTCCATTCTGTGCCATCTCCAAGCAGTTCAGTAGTTCCTCTGACATATACTTACATCATATTCTAATTATGCATGTCTCCCACTGCTCAAAACTCAGGAGCACTACATTATTCACTTTTGAATCCCCAGGATCCAGCCCTGTACATACTGGCACAGGAATATTGTGTTTGTGTTCCCCAGTATTTGCACAGGGATATTTCTATGAACAAAAGTGTTCTCAGGCAGTAGTTTTGTTTTTTTCTGGGCTTCCTTTTGCCTGTACAGGACATCACAGGCTTGAAGACAGGATACTTTCTAGAAACTTGATAAAAACTGGGTCTGGAGTGCCCAAAGGTAAATACAAGAAAGTTATGATAGGGTGGGAATAGTCAAATGCAGTGTTGGCCATTTTGTATTCAGTCTTTGCCCTCAGAGCTCTTAGGTAAAGATGCCTTCACACCTTCTCTTGCTTCTGTGTTAGAAACTGTCCCAAGGATGTTGCTGATGAAAACACCAGAATTAGAAATTAGGCCATATGGTCATACTGATGGGTCCACGGCAGAAAAAGTGCCAGTGAATTACTCAATGTCACCATACCATTGCTTGCTCAAGCTCCATTTAATACACAATATTCTACTCATAGATGCCAAGGGACATAAATGAGATACTTGCATTGTAGAGCAGAGGAATGTGAAGCAGCTAAACCAAAATTTTTGCTAAAGTTTTTTTTCCCTCTCCCAGTGTGATCTCAAGATGGAATGCCATCCCACAGTTGAAAATGGAACAATTTGAAGGTGTTTGGTTCCAAAGCATGAAACATGCAAAAGTGTAGTCTGAAGACTGTCAAGCTGGGCTGGCAATGAGACTCACCAGCCAGCCAGTCCTCGGGCACTTTCTAGAGGGAAGTATTATTGAGATTCAGCTGAGCTGGGCAAAGCCCCAGTAGTATTAACATCACTTGCTCCATTGCTTTTCATCGTATGAATACACCAGAATGGTTTGTAACCGTGTTGCACACTGTTATGTCTAAAGACATGGTTCATTAAGGACGAAATGGTCACTCATGTATTCCTCTATGTGATAAAGCACTTCTAACCAAAACCCACCAAAGCAAATAGAATGTTAAAAATGGTTCTGAATGCTAGAGGAGTTCAAACCATTGGATGTTTGTGCCTTCAGCTGGGTTGCCGTTCTTGGTAATAAAAGTGTCTCCTAAGAGGAATGTGCTGTTAGAAATTAGGAAGACATGGCTTTAAGCTCCTGCTCAAAAACAAAACAAAACAAACAAACAAACAAAAAAACAACTTGGAATTCTTTTTACCATGTGCAATTGCTGTATTTCAAGAAATGATTTATGGCACCACTACAGACAGAGGAGGCTCCCATCACTGAGGACTTAAACTATGCTAACTGGTTATATATGTCTCATTTATTCTGGCCAAGAACCTTATTATTAGATTCTATTATTATGTTCATTTTATTAATGAGGAAAACTGAAGCTTAAAAAGGCTATGCAACAGCCTCAATGTCACACAACTAGTAAATAGCAAAACTAATTTTCTAACTCTGGTCTGACTAATTCCAAAGCCCACAATTCCCATTTGATAGATGAAGACATCAAGGCTGAGAGAGGTTAATAACTAGATCACAGGTGGTTAAGTTACTGAGATGCAAAACCAGGTGTGTCTGACTCTAAGGCTAAGCTATTTTCCTGTTACATACCCATGTTACCCCTTGCCTACTACTCCTGTTCTTAAGACCCTCTGAGTGAGTGGATGTGGACTAGTACCTCTCAGTTTCTTCCAAGCTTCAGTGTCTTTTAAGTAGAAAACTATAAGCAGTTCAGCAACTCCCAGCTGCTGAGAGAAGAGAGCCTGTCATTCCTACAGAGCCCTCCAGGTGTGCTTGTGCTGGGGTCCAAGGCCTTGTTTCCTCCACACATTAGAAAGACAGCTTGAGTAAGTCTGAACATTTACAAAGCCACAGGAATCTTACCAGAGGCATCAATGTTCCTAAGTCCATGATTTAGCCCTTACTGAGTTCTCGACCTTCTCCCACGTATTTAACGAAAATGTTTTGGCAGCTTATGCTGTACCAGCACTGTGGCAGGTTCTACGGACATAAAAAGGACAGATATGGCCCCTGCCCTCAAATATAAAGATAGCCACTGGCATTTCTTGAGCACTTGGCATGGTCTGGAGACCCTCCTCGTGCTGCACATGCATTAACATATTAATCCTCATGCACCCAATTGTCAGCATACCTAATGGTCCCATTTTACAGATAAGGACACTGAGGCACAGATAACTGAAGTATAACTTTCCATAGTCTCTTGTGGGACCCCAGTAAGTAGACAAGCCTCACCAATCCACTGTGTTAAGTGCTCAGCCTGCAGGAAAGAAGGATGATGGGAGCTCTTAGCCCAGCCTGGGGGTTTGGAGAGGCTTCCCAGAGACCAAAGAATGTGTTAGAATTAGCCAGTGAATAGATAAGTCAAGAACAATTCACATAGAAGGGACAGCATGTATGAAGGGGAGAACAAGGTACCTTCGGGTCCCGGGAGATTTCCATGTGCCTCAGGCCTAGAGAAGGCAAACCATGTAGAGGTAAATACAAAGGTCTTTTATGTCACATGACTCACTGCCAGGGTTTGAAATACTTTTCAAATGATCAGAACCTCAGACTTTTCTTACAATTTTTTAAAAATCCTCACCCAAGTATATGCTTACTGATTTTAGAGAGAGAGGAAGAGAAAGACAGAGAGACAGAGACAGAGAGAGAGACAGAGAGAAACATTGATCGGTTGCCTTCCATACACTCCCTGACCAGTGATCAAACCCACAACCTAGGTATGTGCCCTGGCTGGGACTCAAACTGGCAATGTTCTGGTGTATAGGATGATGCTCCAACCAACTGAAAAGGTCTAAAAAGCAGGGTCCCTGCTTATCTGTTGGGAAAAGGAAAGATGAGAGCTATTCAGAGCCACGCCCCCCAACGGACATCTCAACCCTTTCATCTCTGGTCACCTTGTAGAGGGAATCAAGGCTGATACCAAAGATGAAATGCTATTTGCCCTGACTAATGCTGTAAATGCTTCTCTCTCACCTCTGTAAGCCCTTTTCGCGCCAAAAGCTATACCAGGCCTCCTGAGACCCTCCCCACTTGGCCCAACATAAAAGGAGTGCGGGGCCATTGTTCTGGGCTCAGAATTTGGAGTCTGTCTCCTCTGGGCCCGTGCACATAAATAAAGATCGTGCTCCTAAGCCTCCCGGTGTCTGGTCGTTTCATTTTTCCGGAACAACCACATTCTAAGAACCCACTCTCTCCTCATTACCCAAATTCTCAGCCTATTTGGGGCGGGGGGGGGGGGCAGGGGTGTGTGTGAAAGAATAAATGAGGGAAGATAGCTGATTCTAAAAACCTAGTGCTTTCATAAATTAAACTTAAAAGATCCTTACTAAGGCAAGATCAGAGGTATATATGGGGGCAAAGTTAAGATTAAAAGAACAAAATATTTTTAAATGCCTTCCTACTCCTTTGATTCCATAAAGCCATTATTCAGTAGAATCAAGTCACTAAATCAGATGACTTTTCAGAACTCTCACCGTGCCCCACCCACCACTACCCCTCAGTCCCCTTATTTTCATCTACCAGGGATTAGTTGGTTGCCCGCTTTGCACCAATGCCCAGCTCTCTACCATAGCAAGACCTCAGTCATCTCGCACTGACCTACTCTTAAGGCAGACACTGAAACCAGCCCCAAAGGAAATGTGTGCAAAAACCGCAGACACCTCTAACTGGGTGGGCCTTCTTCCTCCTCCACTCACTCATCCTCTGGAAGAGGATGTTAGAAGTTACAAGCTTTCGAGGAAAAAACAAGGAAGAGGTTTACAATCTGAGTCAGAGATATTTCCTTTGCTACTTTACCTTCATTCCAGGGTGACTATGCAGCCTCCAAACACGCAGCCACCCTAATGATGGGGGAACTCAGGAGTTGGGAAATTCCTCGTTTTAAGTTATAGTTAATAAGCTCAGTAATTAATGCTTGTAAAAAGCTATTGTTCCAGGAACAGGAGGTATGATCCACCCTGACTCCAGGAGACCACAAGCAATCGGGGACCTTGTGCCCTGGGGGATCTGCAAGCAATTAAGATCGTATCTGAGCCATTGCGCTCCAGGGAGAGACATCCCGCAGCCCAGGACATGGATAAAGAGTCACCCAGGACAAAAAGAATCAGGGTCAACAGATGAAAAGAGGCTAGGAAAATTGTCAGACTGCAGCTTTTATCTGATTAATCTTTTCCCTGAATTCCAAACCCCTTACCTACTGTTTTCCTGATTTCCAAATCCCTTAAACTTTTTCCTCCTTATGAAAAAAGATTGGCTTGAAATGAAATGTAAGATGGTCTGTAGGGTACATAACCCGCTGTCTTCACAGCCATGTAAACTTCACGGCCATCTGAATAAAATGCCCATAAAGATTTGATCCTTGTCTCTACTTATTAGTTCTGTTAGTGACACGCAGCATGAATGCTGACTTTTCATTAGTCCCTTGCATTTGGATTTTCTTAGCCGCAAACTTGCTAAGAGTTATTTCTTCTTAACTTCTTTAAAATAAGACTTGAAAACAGTTGCCTTCAAAAGTCCCCTGCATGACTTGAGTAATGCCTGTGACTATGGTCTCCTAAGGATTTTACTTCAAACTGTTCTAAGAATGTCCTCATGGGACTGTTTCATAGTAAATAACTACCTTTGGAAACCATAACACATAATACTCTATCATTTTCTAAGCACATGAGCAAGATCTTTGGAGGCCTGCAGCTCCTCTAAGCCTTGATTTCTCTTATCCTACTTGGTAATATTTCTGAAAATTTAAAAAGAAAAAATCATGCTTCCTCAGGCCTAAGAGTTTTATCTTCTCTTTTTAACCACAAAGACAATCTCAGCTGCAGTTCATACTGTCTGCTTCTGTGAACACTTCAAAAATGGCTGAGGCTGACAAAATTCTTCAGAATCCAGGTCCCCCTGAATCTTGGAGGGTAGAGAGGGGGAAAGGGATTCCTTTCTCCTACTATAACCTCAAGACAATTGAACGCTGCCAGTGGAATGCTTGCTAGCTAGTCCCAGAGTTTGACCTCAGGCTGTTACAGCAACAATGTTTTCCATGAGGAGCTCTTGGTTAAGAAATTTCCTCTCACCCTGAGAGTCCAACAAAGTGTGGTTTATAAACCCTCAAATAGTCCAGGCTGGGCCAGCCACGCTGGCAAGGACTATAATTTCCAAGTAGCTCTGCACTCTGTGTGCTCAGTTGCCATTTTATAGCTGGGTTTTGGATTTTTTTTGTTTTGTTTTGTTTTGGTTTTGGTTTTTGTGTTTGTTTTTTTTTCTTTAAATAAAAATGTATGCTTGGGTGGGATGCTGAAAATTCCCTCTGGAGCGTCCAGACAAGTTGTAGGGAAGGCTGGCTCTGGAAAGTATGGGCAAGGGGGTTCTGTTAGTGAGCAGGAGGAGGAAGATACCTGCTGTACAATGAAGAACTTCAAAATAGGCTCCCAGTTATTTTCTTGTTTACTCCGCCTCTGTGTAATTTCTCCCTGATATGCTGAACTGCTGACTGGAAATGGCTGCTGCATCCTTAAGGAAGAACCAAGGGAGTTACCTGTGCTGGGCTGTTTTCAGAAGCAGGGAAGAAGAGAGGGAGGAAGCAAAAAAGAAAATCCAAACTGCAAGTATGTGGATATAGATATGCACCTATAAATAAAATGTTTGGTTCTGCCCCTACAGACCGAAATCCTTTGCTAAACTTGTGTTCACTGAAAAGCCATGTATTAAATTATTTTTAAAATGAGGGCATCCATCTACTCATGAAGCTTTTCATTAAGAAGCATTCCATAAGCGCACAATGTAATATCCTGATGAATCCACAGCAAATAAATAATGCATACTATTTCCAGAAATAATCGCCTGTATCTCTTCCTTCCTTCTGGTTTAATATGTGGTGAAGCTGAGTGTTGTTTTCTTCCAAGTGCCTTGCCAGCTAGAACTCAGACAGGCATCATTACCTTCTGTTTAAACACTTTTACCTTTCTTTTGAAATATGCAGTGATCCCGTCACCCACTTGAAGCCTGTTTTCACAGAGGGCCAGTGAGCTGAGCTCTCAGTGCCTGCCTGCCATGTTGTATCATAATGCTACAACTGGCAGTGCATCAGTACAAGCAGCGCCAGCTCTTCAGATGTGTCTTATGCTGTGGATGAGGAATCCAACTCTGCTAGGACACCCTGTCTGTCCTCCAGCCTCCAGTCCCTATGGTTTTGAGCTCACTGAGGGCCAAAGTTTAATAGTAGCTTCTCCCTGTCCCCAACCCCCACTCTGGTTTTGCTGCATTGAATCGCCCATAGAAACTTGTGCTGGGAAAGCCCATCTTAGTTCACACCTTAGTGCTTCTTTTCTTTTACAAGGGTTGCTGTTTTCCCAGAAAGTGTCCACATGGGCAAAAGGTAGGACCACAGGATGTGAGAGGCACTTTACTGGGCCAGTTTTAGGTCAGAAGGGGAAGCGTTCCTTCTCCTGAGCACATATATTAAAATGAAAGGAGAAATGCAGAGAAAACTGATCTTATCTCAGTTTCTGTATCTTTTCCTACTTTAGGAGCACTTGACAAAGCAACCTGGAGAAAAAAAGATGAATCAGTAATGATACTAGTAATCTATTCATTCAGAGTTAAGTTTACCCAAGAAACATAAATAATTCGAAAATGATCTAGAAGGTCCTATTCAAACAGCCTTTGTTCCATGAACCCAGTAAAATGACAGGCCATTCCTTTTTACCTCTCTCTTCCCTGAAAAGGCTGGATAGCCCTTACAAAGCAAAAAGTCATTTTGCCAAAGCAGCCTGGAATGATTTTTTTTCTTTCTTTGTTTCTTGCGTGGGCTTTTCAGCTCCAGGATTTTTTAATCCAATACAACTCATTTAAAAGAGCTAAGAATGTTCTATCACCCAATCCAAATGCCTCTGGGAACGGAAGGGTACTGTCATAATTGTGAACTGTGTAGTGAATGCCATAAATTGCCGTGCAGCGTTTGCACAGCACGTACTAGCGGGGATGAGGGATGTGCTGGACCGACTTTCCACCGTCAAGGTGAGTGATCAAGTGCAGACATTCCTGGTAGTCTATAGGTCAAAAAGGGATATTGGGGCTTGTCAGGCCTAACAACGGTTATGGGAGACCCTCTGAAAGGCCTTAAAAGTTATATCACTGCAGTGAAATCCAAATGCTCTCGTCTAAGAATCTTTCTTTTTGAGTCATAACACTGGTTCTGTTTTGTGCTCCTTGTCACTGGTGCCATGTGTTTACTACCTGCTCTTTCACTAAGGTCCTGACCCTGTCTGGCACTGCTGGCTTTCCCAAGTGTCCGTCTGGATTCCTGCTCTGCATGTCGAGCACACACCTTTCCCAGTCCTGTCCCGCTGCCAGGCCTTTGATGTACAGCCTTGTTCCTGAACAACAGTTTCCTGACATTTGGCCACTTACCTGGTTTTATCTCATTTCTTGATCCTGTGCTGTATGTGACATGAGTCTGAACTGCTTATCTCAATTTTGACCCCAAGATCCACACACACACATTGTTTGAGTATCTACTGCGTGCCAACTATTGGAGGCTCAGTAGTGAACAAAACAACTATCATCTTATCTTTACAAATTTTCCAATCTAACATTTAAGATAAATATTAATCCTAAACCAAAATGAACATAATTACACATTACGATAAGTACTATGAAGAGAACAAAGTGTTCTGAGATAGACTAACAGGAAAGGCCTTTCTGAGAAAGTGACATTGAAACTCAAATCTGAAGGATTAGTAGGAATCAAATAGATAAATAGCCTTCCAGGCAACAAAAACAGCATGACCAAAGATATTCTGGCAGGAAAGAACTTGGCAAATTCAAAGAAATTAAAGTCAGTTAATGGGACTGGAGAGTAGTCAAAAAAGGAAGGGGGGAAGTGGCATGGGGGTGTAGAAGTAGGAGGACAAGGCAATGTAAGGCCTTTACGGTCTAGTTAAAAATTTGGTGTCGTAACCTAGGCAATGAAGCCACTGCAACATGTTAAGCAGCAGAATGACTGCGATCCCATTTACATTATTCAGAGGCCAATGGGTAAGACCTGAGGCAAGGAGACCGGTAGGAGAACACTGTCGCAACTGGGAGACTCTTAGCTTGGACTCCCTGGGAGTCCACAAGGTTCAGCCTGCTCCCATGTGATGCTCCAGTCCGGGACCACAACCTGAACTGCCTCTCTGTGTCTGTCTGCGCATCGGCGACTATTGCCAGGTCCCCTGAGAGTTCAAGCATCACTGTGGCTTGCCCTCGCTTGAAAGAAAAGGCCCGCCAAGGAAAGAAATCAAGGCAACCACACGTCATGTTTGGAAGGTGTTATCTCATTTTCAACAATTTGTTCTTCTGCTACAAGAAGGACCGAAGGGGTCAGGCATTTGTCTCTTTTTCAAGCCCCTCTGCCCACCATCAGTTTAAGGGCAGGAAACCATCACAGAACCAAAAAAGAGAGAAGCAAATATCTGGTCTTATTTCAGGTATTTCCCAGATCGAAGAGGTAACAAACTTAAATAGAAGATAGGATAGAGAGTATCAAAACTGACTATGAAAAAAGTAGTAAGCCTGACTTTTGACAAAATGAAGAAGCAGAACGTTTCTGATTCGGGTACTATGTCAAAGGATAAAAACTGAAATCCTTGAGAGGTCAGATCCAGGCTCTGATCCAAGGGAATAAATCCTTAGAGCAGAAAAACCAAATGACCTGAACTTCACCACATTTACAAGAGATAATCCTAGGTACAAGCTCTCTCGCAAATATTACTGAATCCTCCCAGATACCAGAAGGTGCTTGGGGTTAGAGGCAGCAAGAAGAAAACATTTATTTATTACAATTCCAGTTTTATGAAGGGGAATTTCAGTGCAAATCTTTTTCCATGGTCAGGAAATTGAATAGTGTTGGAATCAGAGTCAGAACGCCAAGCGTTTTGATTAGAGGCCAGGGTAGTCTTGCAAGAAGCCCCAGGGCCCATCGGTAGTAAATACTGATAGGAGCCCACAGTGAAAGTTGCTGGACTGTGTAGACGGCATTTTACTGTCTACATATCCCCTCCGTGTGCTGGGGGAGAGAGGAGGGGCAGACTAATAAAACATGGGAGCATGTGTGCATGTATGCACATGTTTGATTTCTCTGAAACAGGGGTAGTGATATACTCCAAAGCACAAAAAGGTTAATATTTCAGAGTGGCATTTCTTCCAAAATACTGTAATAACCACCTCAAAAACAGGGATTTTCCTTTTTCTAGCTGAAAGTGAATAAATAATATTGGTTTAATTCATCTGACAATCTGATTTGTAAAAACAGTTAAAAATTTGTTTAAATGGCAGCAGGGTGCGATGCCCACTCACAGTAAATCCCCCCTTTTATTATCACTTTAGACAAAGTCACACCTAAGAGAGGAAAGAGGCATTTTTATCTTCATGTTACCAAATCCTCTGTTTAACTCTTTTGTGACGTGTCATATATTGATTCCAAATATAAATTCTTCTTGATCCCAACAGGAAAGTGGAAGGAAAAATTTGAATTTTTTCGTAGATGTTATGTTTAGCTGATACCCAGAAAGCATCATAAAATGAAAACACTTTGTTACTGCCCTGAGCCTAGGAGAACTAAGAGTGAAGAAATGAAAGGCAAGGAAAGAGTGAACAGTATGTCTCACGTTGATGCATGGCCTTCATCTGAAGGTCAATGGCATTTACTCAAAACCAGAAAGAATTAATTATGAGACAGAACGTGGAACCGGGAAAATGTCCCAACTCTTCCTAGACAAGGACTCCATGCCTCAGCTTTACGATCCTCTTATGATGTGGTGGTTTCCTATAAGTCAGACATGCCTGCTGTAGCCATAAAAAAATGCCTTGTAATACAAATAAAAATACTTTTTGAATCATCCACAGGGTTATCAAAATTCAGAACAGTGCAGTTATAAAATCACATGTATTCCATTTGATAGTTGAAATTATATCCAAAGTAATCACCTTATTGTCTCTTTTATTTTTGGTATGAATTAGAAACAGCACTGACATGGCTTCTGGTCCTAGGCTAGCTCTGGCGTTAAGTAGCTGTGTGACCTGGAGCAGGTCATTGAACCTGACCCTCAGTTTCATCACCTAGAAATGAGGGATGGCGGTCAGAGACCAAGCAGTTGGGTTTGAATCCGGTCTCTACCACTTAAATGAGGAAAAACTGGAAAGTTCTTGCACTCGATTGTGCCTGGCACAAGTGCTCAATAAATGTCAAATAGTCTTCTTGTTGCTCTTCTTACTGGTGTCACCACTTGGGTGACCTCAGGCAAATAACCGAACCTCTCTTGACCCTTAGCTTTATCTGTTTATAAACTGAATTAAACAGTTAATATAAGTATGAAATGAGGTAACACTTGTGAAAGGTCCAGACACACTACCAGGCAAATAGTAGGTGCTCAATAAATATATTCTTTCTTCCCCCAAGTTGTATGGGCTTATGATTAGGAAAAAAACAAGAACAAACAAAAGACACTCTGTTTTCCATAGCAAGATCTTTCGGTGAAGAAAAGGAGAACCCATCTTATTATGAGCTCTTGTTTACGCACTTAAAAAAAATACCCCTCTTTATCCTGGCTGGGTGGCTCAGTTTGTCGGGTCATCACCCTGTACACCAAAATGTTACGGGTTTGATCCCTGGTCAGGGCACACACCCAGGGTGTGGATTAAATCCCCAGTTGGGGTGCACTCAGGAAGCAACCAACTGATGTTTCTCTCCCTCTTTCTCTGCCTCCCTCCCTCTCTCCCTCTCTCTCTCAAATCAATAAATATATTCTTGAGAGAGGATTTAAGAAATCCCTCTTTAAATGAACAACTAAATTTTAAGAAGCCAAAAATACCTCAAAACTACCGTATGTCTTCACGGTTTTTAGAATTACAGAAAAAAAAACACCTTATAACATAAAACCTACCAACTTAAATGTAGGGTTCGGTTGTATTATAGATACCCATTGTTGTGTAACCAATCTTCGGAACTTTTTCATCATGCAAAACTGACAGTCCATACCCATTAAACAACTCTGCATTCCTCTCCACCCCCACCCCTGGCGACCACCATTCTACTTTCTGTCCCAATGAATTTGACTACTCTAGGTACCTCATATAAGTGAAATCATATAGCATTTGTCTTCCTTATTTCAATTAGCATACTGTTCTCAAAGTTCATCTATGTTGTAGTATCTGTCAGAATGTCCTTCCCTTTTGAGGCTTAATAATATTCCTTTGTCTGTATATACCACATTTTGTTTATCCATGCATCTATCTATTCTCTTAGTAGTTTTACCCAAAATCTTTTTAAAAGTAAAACTCCCAGGTAACAAAATTGCACTACCCCCTCTCTTCTCCCATTTCGATGTAGCAAATCTGGTTTGCTAAGAGTAATCAAAACCATAGAGAAAATAGAGTGGGTTCGTGTCCCCTCTCCCACTCTCGGATGTGCAGATTATCATATTGGAAACATACTGTCCTCAAACCTCAGCAGACTCTCCTCAGCTCAACACAGACAACCCAAAATAACAGAAATAAAAAAATCCTCGGTTCTGTTTCCTCACACTCCCGATGAATATTACTATAATCTGCTCTCCTTATAGTCTGGCTCTTACCTCTTCTCTTCCACTACCTGACTTTCTTCAGGGGGGTTGGGGGGCGGGGTATGCAGTAGTGCTTCTTCCTGAAGGAATTTACCAAAGGAGAGAAGGTGTGCAGATTGAAAGGTGTGGACACTCGACATCAGATTCTCCCTGGGCCCACATCTTCCATCATCCATGGGGGCAGAATCCCCTTGGCACATATTCCAGTAAAGCTTTGCCCACCATTCATGGTTGCCTTCACGTTGCACAGAGGAAAAAGAAAATAAACACCCAGGCTACTAGTTTGATCTTTTTAGAATATTTAAACCTGTACACCAAACTGGTCTGCTTGGCTGGGAAGGAAGTATAAGAATGAAAAGGGATAGAGTCCCATGATGCCTCATCTTTCCCACCTCTGTATGTTATTAATGGCCACAATGGCGCTCATTCAGATACATAAGTCTAAACTATTTTCTAACTCTATCTCCAGGTCTTTAACTTATTAAAACAGGTGATGGAGTTATTATTTACTTTAAGGGTGACTAAACCTTCCTTTCCCTTTGAGGGCAGAAAATGTATGTCTCAGTTAAAGCAGAGAGAAAGAATTCTCCCTTCCTCTACCTTTTTGTTCTATTCAGACCCTCAACAGATTAGATGATACCTACCCACATTGGTGAAGACAGTCTTCTTTACTCAGTCTACCAATTTAAATGCTGATCTCCTCCAGAGATTCCCTCACACATATACCCAGAAATGATGCTCTACCAGCTGCCTGGGCATCTCTTAGCCCAGTCAAGCTGACACATAAGACTCACCATGTTGGGATTACAGGTGAACCTGAAAGCACTGTCACCTTGATCCTCGTGTTCTTCCTGGAGGTGCCATTTTGATCAATTACAATTTGAACAGTGCCCCCTGGAGTTGCACGTGGGTGTCTCTTATTTTATAGATACAGCTAGAACTAGAGCTCCTTTCCAGAAGAATTATCACCTAGAAAAAGTGATCCTGTTCCAGAAAAGTGCCTATTTCCAGGTTGAGCCGAAGCCATTTGCTCTCTCTTGGTGCTAGACTAGCAGATCCCAGACCACATGCAGATGTGTTTTCCCTGGATCACACCTAGATCAGATTCAGCTCATCTGAAGTGAGCTGGCTGCTGGGAAATGGTATTATTTTTCAGCAGTTTCTCTAATGTGAGACTCTGATACTAACAACTGTTTTAGAGTCACTTTGTCTGCCGCAGGCCACACCTGTGTTCTACCAGCAGTGCTGCTGGGGAGGGAGGAGTGAGAGAAGAAGTCCTGCAGGCCTCAGAGGGTGCCTGGGTGGGAGAATCCCTTTTTTGATTCATCGTGTTTTATGCGGGACTCAGGAACACTGAAAAATATTCAAAATGTTTCCAAATAAAGCATCAAACGGACACATCAAAACCTGTTGAAAGCTATGGCAACATCAAAGAGCCCCAGGCAGACCTTGAATTTTCATGTCCTCCTCGCCTGGAGTGAAGTGCCAAACCCCCGCCTGAATCCCACTGGCGACAGATGCACACAGGAATGCTGACCTTCTCCTGGCTTAGGAGCAAGGTAGTCAACCCGATAGGATGAGATCTTTCTTGTCCCAGGGCTGGAAAAGAAGGCTGAGTGTCGTCACCAGTTTTGGAGTACACTCCTCCTGAAAACCATATGGCCTTCAAGATGCATCACAGCTACAGGATCAACCCTAGGAAAGTAGAAAAGGAGACCATCTTGCTGCTCAAAGCCTGCCCACTTTGGGTTGATAGACTTTTCCTGTGTGGTGGAAACTCAGCATCATCGTGGATTCAAACATCCCTGTATCCAGCCTAGACTCTCTGGGCTGGACCTGCTTACGATGTGCAGTAACATTAGAAAGGACTAGTTTATTCTCATTGATTGGTTACCTAAGTTCAAAGCCTGCCCTCCTTAGGGAGTGTAATACAGACCCCTGGTTTAAGCCCACTGCTTTGTTCAATAAAAAATAACCTATAATGCATCAAACACCTTTGGTGAGCATCGCAGTTATAGCTATGAGAGGAATATGATCCTGTCATCATAGAGCTTATAAGTCTAGAGGAAGATATCGTCTTTTTCCTTTAGATGGTGATACTGCTATAGAGAAATAAGGCGTTGTAACTGAGAGACTGCAGAGAGGTGGCAGTACTGTGTCGGATGGTACTGTAGGGAAAACTTCTGGAGGAAGGGCCACTGAACCTGAGACCTGAAGGTTGAGAAAAAAAATCAATCAGGCAACAGAAGAGAAACAAAGGGCTTGAGGCTTTGAACAAAGTGTTCTCTCTCTGTTTTCTAGGACAGCCTGAGAAAAAGCCAGAGGGCCTGCACCTTGTGAACGAGAGGAGGGAGCAGGAGGGGATAAGCTTGAAGGAGTAGGCAGAGGACAACCATGGAAGGGTTTGCAGGCACGGAAACGCATTTGATTTTAAATACAATGGAAAGGCAAAGCAAGGGTTTAAGCAGGTACATGACATGATCTGATTTACATACCTCAAGATTACTCTGGATGCTGCACGCAAATATATTAGAGTAATAGTTCTCGAAGTGGGATGCCCGGGTCAGCTGCATCAGCATCAAGTGGCAACTAGTAAGAAATGTATATTCTTAGGCCCCACTCCAGACCTCCTGTGTCAGAAACTCTGGAGGTGGGCCCAGCAACCTGTGCTTTAATAAGCCCTCCAGGGGCTCCTGATGCACATTCAGGTCCGAGGACCACTGGATTAGAGGAAGATGAGCATAGACGGTGGGGACACCAGTTAGCCATCTGCCGTGCAACAAGAGTCTCCTCTGCTTGACGTTGCTCCTATGCTACGGAGGGAGTTCCTCTGTTTAATAAATGCTCTTTGTGTGTAGAAATTCACTTCAAGGGGCATGGGAGGGAAGTGTGGTCAATGACAAAGAGTTTCTCTTTCT